>JAWPHD010013547.1:0-67486 GCA_037043455.1 Cyrtodaria siliqua | reverse complement strand
TACACATCTTTGAAAACATACACAAACAATTGTAATCCTCATTCGTCTTTTTACTTTAAAAATACTGTTAAAGGCATATATATATATGGACCGTATCCCACCTTTTTCTTTACAAAAAAAAAAGATTCGATATATAAAAAACGTATGTTATAATGCTCACTTTTGTTAAAACTTATATATGACAAGATCCTATGACATTTCTTTCAAAAACAAGTAAATATATATAGATCTAGGTTCTAATTATTTTTTTATTATAATTTCTATAAATTACACATATTTTGGAGTTACATGTAGTTTGACATTTTCGCTGTAAAAATACTGTACACACAATTTTGCTGACATGGAGATCGAATATAAAATATCAAGCTGTATAATTGAGGATATTTCACTCATCTTCCTTTAAATGTAAAAAAAAAAGGACAGAGATTCACATTCACGTGTTGTGGGATGAAAATTGAAATAAAAATTCCTGATTTCGGAATCAATCGAGATGCTGCGAAGGTGCATGATACAATTGTCAGATTATTAACGATGTCGCAACATACAAAGTGAACTAAGTAATGCCTATTAACAGTGTTAACATTGATAACAGACAAAAGGAAAATCCCAAGGTTTTATGGTTAGGAGTTTTCCTTTTTCTTTTTTTTTTATACTTTATTGTGTACGAAACAACAATTCTATTACACCCATACCTACGTCTAGTTTGTAATTATCTCCAATAAGTATATGCGCATGATCTGGGAAAGATTGGTTGACGTCATACAGTGATGCATTAGATAGAATGTCTAAGAACACGCTGGGATTTTGTTAAGTACGTTAGTACTTTGAATTATTGCAGCTTTCGATGTTCCTAATTCTAAAATATGCCAACTTTAATAATTTCGGCATCATATTTTACTAGCACCACAAACATCACCACAAATGCTTTCGCAAAAGACGTTTTTGAAATATTTAATGTTAACCCTTTAATGTTCCGATTAATCGATTGTTTTAAACCTATCATCGGTTTGTTAAGCATCCGATTATGAAGATCGATTATGAAAGTCTATAATCGATCATCGGTTAAATGTAAACGTGCACTTTAATTAACATTCAAAATAGAAATAAACATAATTATCCGGGAGACAACTCTTGTAAAAATGAGTATGATACACAAATAAACACATTTATATCAGTTATAATAAAATACAGACTTTCATGGCATCAAAACTCAGATTAGCATACACATGCTATACTTCCTATACGGGTAAGTATTATCGAGGTAATTTAAAAATATCCATATTTCATTTCATGCAAAAATATATTTAAAGCATAATTCTGCATCTTGATCGCGGGAAGTAGGTAACTAGTAGATTTAAACAATATAGAAGATAAGCACACATATAGAATGTATGCATGCTAAACTGTTCATGACTCAAACCCGTGGTCCAAAGCACACAATTATAATGTGACATAAAAAAATAGGGGTTGTAATTTATTCGATAAATCTGAATTAAAACACTGTGCGTTTGTTTTCATTACCAAATGTTACGTTTAACTGAAACAAATAATAATATATTATTAAACTTATTTGCCAGGTGTGCATGTGAAAAGCCTTATCATAAAAGTGTTTCGGTTGTAATATGTATTTCTTAACTAATTTTCTAATTATAAACTGCATTTTAAATTCTTATTAGTTAAAAAAAAAGTAATATATGTATTGTCAAAATTATTCATGGAAATGCTGGAAACTGAAGCCATTAGGGTTTTGTTCTCGGTTTATCGTGACTAATCTAAATCAAAGACCAAGATTCACTTTAGAAGATTCCTTCCATTAATTTTCTTTTCTTTTTTCATTTTATTACTTAAAAAAAAAATATAATTACAAAATAATACATTATTTGCAGATTCGAACTCGGATCTCCTGCGTGACAGGCGGCCGTGCTTACCACTCCGCCACTGTCACAATTTAATGACGTCATCATTAACTAGTATATATTTTAATGTGCGTTAGTCTGTTCCGCGACTGGTGATACTTAGCAAGACCTGAGTAGTAGAGTAAATACAAGACTTGAGTAGTAGAGTAAATAGAGTTTTTTAAGACCCAAATCAATTAAAATTGTTCTGTTTAGTCGTATTTATCGATTATTAGTAACTGGCGAGACTACTGGCCAGTATTGATTCATCCTCTCTAATTGCGGAAAATAACGAAGAGTTCCGATGTCTTTGATCGTACATAGTCGGCCAATTCCGTCATTCTTCGCTTATGGCGAGATGTCGCGTATGGCGACCAGACAAGGGACATCGCCGAAGAGGCCCGAAGTGAATTTACCATGCCTATCAGCGGAAGTAGAGACTGGTTTCCCATTCCGTAAGCTGGACTTTCATATACTTGGCCGTAATCGGAAACCAAAGGGATAATTATTTTCAGACGAACAGTATGTGGAGAAAAGTTGATACCGTTAAGGGATTTTCATCCCTGGCGCTTCGCGCCAGTGATAAATCCCCTATTACTGGTTAACATAGAGCTTTAATCCGGGTAAATGTCAAGTCTTACATATAAATACGTCAAAAACCCTATTAAATATTTTATTCCCTCCATGGCCAAGACCTTGTTGCGGTGTCTAATGCAAAATACCTGGGACAGCAGCCAAGATCTTTTTGTAACAACCAAATTGTCAGGGTGTGTGTCACGTTAAAGCGTCTAGGGTTCTTGAAGAGTAACATAAAACTAAAACAATGAAACATAAGAGAGTGACATACAAAACGATGGTAAGGCCCCAGGTCGAGTAATAATGTAGGTTGGAGGTCACTGCAGGACAGGCGAACAGATGCAGACTTATCATGTTCTTCAAAACTGTACACAACCTTGTTGATATACAAATGCCCCCATATATACATCATCCCTTGAGACTGACAGATTATGCCCACCCATTTTCATATGTCCAAATGCACACCAACAGCACTCATTCTTTTCGGCAACCGTACTGCTTTGGAACAGGCTTCCCGTGGCCACTGTCATGATCATAAACCAACAATGTTAAGCAGGGTGCTGCATCAGCCACTCCATCCCTTTGTACAAGAACTATGCAGCTTGCTTTTAAAACCCGCTTTTATTTTGTAATTCTCAGTACAACTATGTTTAACAAATGTAACACCTTACCACTTTGCACATTTGTGTTCAAGCTTTTACTTTTAGATTGTTAACAAACCGACGTGCAGCTGCACAATTAAACCAGAAATGGGGTGATGCCGGATATATAGATAGATTGAAGTCCAGCGAGTTATTTAACTTGGTATGACACTCCCTGCATACAGGACCGACAGCTTTACATCCTATCCGAACAGGGGCGTAGCTTGGCTGAATATGATATGTAGGCCGAGTTCTAGTGGGGTTAATAGTGGTTCTAATTTTTTTTCCAGCTAGACTGTCGGAGGTGCGTTTTGGCGTATATTTCGTACCGGTGAATATGTCTATAAGAGCATCAATATCCTTACTTTTTACCGTAAATTAATATATCTTATAACTAAAAAGAAGCTGAAAACATTTACCCATCGGTTATCTCTGGATCATATTTGAGTATATTTTGTTGCGATTTTATAATTTAGCCCCTTACCCCACTAGGCCTCCGATTTTTATTGCATTTTGGCATTTTTATTTTTTCGATTTCTCAGAAAAAATGTAGGCCGCGGCTACATGGCCTATAGGAAGCCTACGCCCCTGCCGAAGGTAATCCGAGCCTTCTCTGACCCTAAATTTTTAAAAAAAAAATTGCCATCGCAAGTCCATTATTTCAAACGGATATTCAACTTGATTCCAAACGGACCTAGGAATTCCGCGATGCACGTGTTAGAAGAGTTAAAGTCGTGACAATTTGGTTAACTACGAAGGTAAAACAATACAAAGTAAAACAATACAGTCAGGGACCACTTACGCTGAGGCATGAGGATAAAGGCTCAGTTGAACAGTTCTATTTCGGATAGGGTGGATATATTTGGGGTATAACTATATATTGTTCTGGGGAAGTATGAATATCTGTTATAGTCGGATGTTGTACCTATTACTCTAAATTGCACAGGATCGTCGCAGCCTTTGTGTTTTACTACTAGCACCACTCATTCGGTATTACAATGCATGACTTAACTATAATACCGCAGACACAATAATGCATTGTTTATTAGGTATGTATCTAACACGTGCCAAAAGGGTGCTTCTGAACGCAGACATATTAATATGTCTCACCTGAACCAGTGACGTGGCCAAAATATCACCTTAATTGATTTTTTCTTCTAACTGCTCTCTCATAAAGAACGGCTGTAAATACGCTGTATATGTAGGTCTATATATATGCAAATAGTAATTGATTTTGACGAGAGACAGATTTTTAGATATGTGGATGAAAATACACTGTATATGTAGGTCTATGCAAACAGTAATTGATTTTGACGAGAGACAGATTTATAGATATGTGGATGAAAATACACTGTATATGTAGGTCTATGCAAACAGTAATTGATTTTGACGAGAGACAGATTTATAGATATGTGGATGAAAATACACTGTATATGTAGGTCTATGCAAACAGTAATTGATTTTGACGAGAGACAGATTTATAGATATGTGGATGAAAATACACTGTTTATGTAGGTCTATGCAAACAGTAATTGATTTTGACGAGAGACAGATTTATAGATATGTGGATGAAAATACACTGTATATGTAGGTCTATGCAAACAGTAATTGATTTTGACGAGAGACAGATTTATAGATATGTGGATGAAAATACACTGTATACGTAGGTCTATGCAAACAGTAATTGATTTTGATGAGAGACAGATGTATAGATATGTGGATGAAAATACATTAAAACATTCATAATGAATAGCAAAACGGTATTATAATAATTTATCTTTATTTTCAAAATAAAGCTGTTTGAAAATTAAAAGTATCATATTGACTTTTCGCTTAAATATAAAAGGACTGACTCAGTAACACTTTCGAAAATGATCAGATATCTATGAAGTATTACGTCAAATAAATAAGAAAAAAAATTGGAACGAGAAATAATAATTATTGCTTGATTAGGTTTTGACATGAAGTTGGCATCAGTTGGCTGACATTTGGAATTCATTAAAAGGGGAAGTGTATATATCTAAGGCGCCGGCTATTGTGCGAGGCGCTGTGTCGAAGTTGGTGTCCTAGTGCGGGTTCGAATCCGCTGGTAAGTGGTTTGTACACAATTTTCTCCATATACTATATGAAGAACAACTGAAAAGTACCGGTTATGACCAAACTACAAAAGAGAAAGAAGACCTAGAGTTGATGCAAAAGGCAGACAGTAACCTACCACCATATCTGGCACGTACAGACCAATAGTGTCCCGCAACGTTTTGTTTTAATAGGAAAAGGGACCAACTGTACACGGAAATCCGTATTCAGACCAATTCCGAATAAGAAGGACATTAGGGTAAAATAATATATATATATATATCATATATTAAACCGGAGAGGCATGTTTTTACTCCGCTAACTGCATAATTGAGCAGCGATATCTGGGGTAGAGTATTTCAGAGAAGTATTCTTATGGGGGAAGTATGGGTATTTATAGGAGTGGAAAATATGTCATTTATTCGAAATTGACCTGGGTGTATGTGCCTGAACTGTCTGTATGTCTGTGAGTGTCAAGTAGTCTTCAGGCGGGATAGATGCACGATTCTTGGTGATATTGTAACAAAGAGAGTGTTTTTGTTTGTTTGTTTTAACTTGTTTTAATTGTGTTTTACGTCACTTTTAGCACATGTGAGTCCATCGATTTTTGTGGAAGAGATCGACCACCCCCATTTTGCCTGGACAGAACAGTATTTTATACCTCCAGTCATCAGTAAAAGTATGCGGGTTCGAATTTCACTGGAAGCTTGACGTGTCTGTTTGTTTGTTTGTTTGTTTGTTTGTATTGTATTTTACGTCATTTTCAACATATGTAAGGTTATATATCACCACCCACTTTTCCTGGGTAGAACAAGTGCTGTTCACCTCGCGCCGTCCATAAGTGTCGATTCTTACGGAAGAGAAATGAGAACTACTTTCGACATGTCCAATACTTGTGCAGTAAATTAACCAGTTGTACATGGGTACAAAAAAATGAACTGTGTGAAAATGTTTGTAGTTTTGTATCTCGATTTTTCCCCCTAAAATATTTTTTTTAATGATTATAAAAATTAATACATAAATAAGGCATATACATAAATATATATATGTATTTTGGGGTTTCTGTTGTAATTTTCGTCTCACTCTGTTTCGCCTCAAATTACAACAGAAACGCCCCAAAATACATATATAATAAATCACCATGAAATGGTGATTTACTTGATTTATTAAAACGTTTTTAAAATAGGGGTAGTGAAGATTGCAAGTTTAATTTTTTTAATAGTTATCAAAATTACACCCCTAAAAATATAAAATGTTTCTTTAATACAAAACAAATTTGTCGATTTGTTATCAATTTTCCGACCTTGAATACAAAGGTGGTGGATCGTACTCATACACATTACTAAAATAATTTATGACACACTTTTTAGACTTTTTTGTAAGGTTGCCATTGCTTCCTTTCTTCCCTGCTCCACTAGTTCTTTTTTTGAACTTCACTAATTTCAAGTTTTGTTTGTTTGATATCTTGTTTTAAATTATAGTATCTCTCCAGTTCATCTAAAATCAACTTAAACTCTTGCTCAGATAT
Source organism: Cyrtodaria siliqua (assembly GCA_037043455.1). Lineage (NCBI taxonomy): Eukaryota > Metazoa > Mollusca > Bivalvia > Adapedonta > Hiatellidae > Cyrtodaria > Cyrtodaria siliqua. The sequence goes on along the minus strand of JAWPHD010013547.1, from coordinate 60,770 downwards.
TTGTGCATCACTCAACGCTTTTGATATCAACTGCTTTATACTATTTAACTTAGACTCTGCCAAAGTTTTTATTTCATGATGTTTTTGAGCTTTTGCATTAAGCTTGCGTCTGATAAAATTAATACAAACACCTGTAGCTCCACATACTATTGCTGCTATTTCTAAAGGTAACAAAACTGGAACAACAAATCCAATCCCAGCCATAATAACACCTGCAGATATCAAGGTAGTGTCAATTCCATCTGTAATATTAATACCACGTTTATATTTTTTATAAAGAGACTGACGTATATCTCACTCTGTAATTAACTTTTTTTCAATTTCTGAAATCTTTTGTAATCTATAATTTTGTCCGTCTTCCACTGGCAACTCAGGATATATACTTGGTGCTGTCGGTTGCTTCGGCATTTTTTTATTAATAAATAAAAAATTCAATTAATTCAATTAATAATGATGCCACCGTATTTACAGCGGTAGCGTTAGCAACCTTGCATACAAAGTTAACAACAGAACCAGCACCAATCTCTAAAGGTTTATCAAAGTTATCATGATTGCGTGGAATGATGTGAAGCGTTATGCCATAATTTGGTTGTTCAACACCATTGACAGAAACTATTACAGATACGTCACCAACTAATCGTTCACATGCTAAACCTATTCCCATAATTCGTCCACGCGTGTCATTACATGCCCCACATTTGATCTGCCCCACCGTTACCAAATGAGAGTATTCTATTCAACACAAGTGGGCCCTTAGCCTCCGCAAATATTGTTATAATCCCATATTTAAGATTATCAACTCTATTTCTCAAACGATTAAACTGGTCAAGAAGTAAATCTTGAACAATATTTATTAAGCCTCTAAGTCTTCTGTTTTTTTAGGTCTTGTTGGTCCAAATATACTCTCTTTTTTTTTTATAAAAATATATTTTTTAAATAATTTCTAAAACACAACTCATAGGCAAACCGTGATTATCTATCTTGTTGCCATACTCATCTCTGACTTCTATTTTCAATTCAGTAATTGCATCATTCGTAAGACAGTGATATTCAGGATAAAAACTTGTATAGACTATATCTCCAAACTGCTTATTTACTACAGGTACAACACCTATAATAGTGCTTGGTGCACCATTGAAATAATTACTACTCGTATTAACTTGTTTCAGATGAACATATAGCTGTTTATAAGGAGCTAAATCAATTGGGTAATCTCCCAAATTAGTACCTGTCAACCATTTTCTGTCCTTGAATCCCAGCATTTTTGAAAGACCGCTTGACATTCGTGTCTCTATTGACGTTTCTAAAATGGCTGCAGCACCTTGCACATAAATGGTTAGGGTAATATTTTTATTTAGAAATTTAAAACCTTTTATCAAGTCTTCAAAGTTATAGAGTCCATCTGGTAAATGTTCTATTTTATCTGGGTTTCGTGTCTTTATGGTTTCATCAATAATATTATACCAACCGATAGTGTATATAAAACTTTTTAATCCAACGCGCTTAGTTCCATCTCTATTATCGATATACTGTTGTAAATTAATAGAGTTGTCTATGTTTGAAATTGTATGAAACATTTTTTTTTAATATATATATAAAATACAAATAAAAATGATTTCTAAAGAATTTAAATATAGCCCAGATGCTCACTATTCAAATACTTTTAGCAAAAAAGTGATAGATATAATAAATCAAAACATAGTCATTACATCAGACGGTAAAGGCTTTAAAGCATCATTTCCCAATGTCTTTGAAAAATACAAACTCCCATACGTTAAATCAGATGCTATAGTCCAAAGCTGGGAAACAGATTGGATGTTATTTTGGCAGAATCAGTTGAATTTTGCTATTTGGTGTGCGACAACTGGATGTGGTATTGATTTCAACAATCATCTAAAAGCTGATGCACTGGTTGGTTCGTTATTTCGATTTCATGTCTACTACCAAGTCAGAAGAATATTATTTGAGATGAGTGTAGCAATGCCGCAAGACTCAAATTGGAATGCGTTTAGTAACACATATAACCGAAACGCATACGAGAGAATATGCAAGGAGTTTAACGTTGACTTAAATTCGAACTGGAGACAAAAACAAAGCTATAATGATGGTCTAGGAACAATTTATAATTACTGGACAAATGATGGTTATCATCCTTTGATAAATACTGTATACGACAACAAAACGATGAGTTTTACAGTCTATGAGAGTGATAAAACATATCACATTGATTACATTGCACAAGGATTTGAGGCTGACAATAGTTGGTCTACTTTTATACTAGATAGTTCTGTGGGATTTACAAGAGCTGGAGTAGAAATAATCAATGACAGCATAAGAACATACTGCTGGGCAATCCTTGGCTCACAATCACAAACAAGAACAGATATACTTGGAACTGGAACGGCATTTGATGCACAGAAACAATTTTTTAGCAAATGTAGAGGACGCAATAAATAGCCCCATCGACTTGCCCAGTCAAATTTCAAGATATGAAAACACCCTAAAATATGCAAGAAGTAAAGTAAATTTTGTCTATGGAAGTGGATTGTACATGTCTCCGAGTGACATGGAATTAAGAATTGGAATAATACAAGACTACAATAATGAAATTGTAATAGCAACCGATGCACAAGCATTAGGATTGAATAATGATGTAAATGTAAAACCAGTGCCACCAAAAAATATTCAACCTTTTCAAGGCACCACAACAAAGAAATTTTTACCGGAACATTCTGACTTTGATAAATCAATACATAAAACTGTGGAACATAACCCACCAGAAATGCAAAAAATAGCGATTGAACACGAAGATAAAAAAACAACTATAATTGTTGATACTATAGTAATAGGTCTTGCTGCATTACTTATTTACGAGATTTAAACCACTCTTTGGCTGCCACATACAACAACCCGGAAACAAACACAAGCAAAGCCCATAGATTGTTACCAAGCCAATTAATAACATTACCTGTTGCAGATAAAAGCCATGATACTATTGCACCAATAACTCCTGGAAGTGCTGCAGCAGCTTTACCAGCTAGGTTGGCAAGAAGTTTACCAAGATTAAGTAGTTGTTTTTTTATCCAGTCTTTTACACTTGATGGATCAGGTTTTGGAGTTGGCGCAGTCCCTCCTCCCGTTGTAGGAATAATGGCCTCAACTAAAACCCCAATACTCATACCAAACGCAGTTAAAATACTAACAATAGTAATACCTTGCTCACTAAACAAGGTTTTGATTCTCTCACCAAGAGTTGTATCCTCGTTTAACATTTTGTTTATTGTCTCTTTTATTCTGCTTACTTGGTTACGAAAAGTTTCTCTGTTTTCATTGATAGCATCCATTCTTGCTCCTCTTTCAACTTCAAGGTCTTTGGTGCGATCGCTAATTCTTTTTATCTGGAATTCATCATCGTCAGTCTTAGCTTGTTCTAACTTTTGTTTTTCTCTTGTTATGTCTTTATCAAGTTGTGTGAGTTTTGCCAAGTTATTGGTGAGTTCTTCCTTGACAGTTGTCATCGCTTTTACTATTCCATCCAGTTCACGCTTGTCTACATTTGTTTGTGTTGAAACATCAGGACGCTCTATCACATCCCAGTCATAAAATGATGTCTCTATGTAATCCATTGATGTCTCTATGTTATCCATAATATGTGAAATATTTTGTAATGGAATAGCATCCACATTATCTGGTAAATCGTTTCTTGTGCTCTCCAACGCTTGCCGAGCTTTTTGTGATAATTTTGTTTTACTGTCATACTTCGGCAAATTCAAAAATTGTCTTACCGCCCTTGTTCCCCCAGAGCCAATAACCCTGTTATATTCATTTGCCAAAGAACCAAGAGCATGAAATGTAAAAGAACCTCGCTCGGCAGTTATTCTTATTTCTTTATCACCAACAACCCAGTATAATGTTTTGCCATTATCTGATACTTTAAACTGGTTATAATCCATTTTGTCCGGTGCCATTTTATATCGTTTTTCTATTTCATCATAAAAGGATTTTACAAGATTTTTCTTGTGTGCTTCAAGTTCGGATTCTTTCAACTCCCCACGAAGTTCAGCAATATGGTCGCTTTGATTAATAAGACTTCTTAGAACAGGCTCATCAGGCACCATCGGTGCATCATCATCATCAAAATCATAATATTCATCATAATCATCTCTATCAAATGCAGGATTGTCATATTCGAATCCTCCTTCAGCCATTGTTTATTTTATTTAATTTTAAAAAATATATTTAAAAAATAAAAACAATGTCAGCTTACGGAAACAAACTCAGCCCTCATAGAAAACTAAGAGAACCTCATGGTGCCAAGGGCATCCGCACAAGTGTAGTAATAACTAAAAATCCATCAACAATAGACCAAAACCAGCAACTGCTTGTGAGATTTCCCAATCTAAGTACTAATGATGTAATAGTTCCTCGTACTGCTCGTCTTGCCTTTGAAATAGAACTTAAAAGCAGAACAGACGCCAACGCTACTCTATTCCAGAATCTGGGTAAAGCAATTGTGAAAAAAATGACAATAAGAATAAGTGGCAATGAAGTCATGTCAATAGATGACAGTGATATATATCATTGTTATGTAGATTTATGGAAAAGCCCTACCGAACGATTAAACACAGCTTACCAAGGTATTGGTAAAGCAAACATGTTAAAACATAGAGTTGGTGCGGGAAATGCTTCCTCAGACACCGAAGATGAAGCTATAGCAGCAGCTTTTGGAAATAGATTTTGTATTCCACTGGACTTTGAAATGTTAGAAAGTCATATGCCATTTTATCAAGCGGGGCTTGGTGATAGGTTAGAATATGAATTAACGTTTAATGATTATAACAAAGTTATCAAAAGCAGTGATGCTGATGCATCTTATGTAATAAAAAATATCTGCTTGGAATTTGATACGGTTAGTGATGTTGAATTAGCCAGACAAATAAGAAGCAAACCAATGGTAAGATGTCATTTATGTATGATCGTATCTTGCGACATAGAAAAATAATAGCAAACAAATCTGAAACCCTTTGGAACATCAACATTAATGTACCAACACGGAGCATGAAGGTATTCTAATGCTGTTTGAAGACCCAGAAAGAACAAGCACAGAAACCTATTACAACCCAAAGATTGAAAAGGTTGAAATGACAATAGAGGGAGTACCAAATCAGTTGTATAGTCAGGGCATGACGGCATATCAACATTGGGATGAAATCAACAAATATTTTGCCTTGACCTCAAAAAGAAACAAAGAGACAGAAATAGCAGCGAGGGACTTAAACTTTACCAATGTTTCTCTTGAGACTTATTTGACAAAATCATATGCTTTGTGGCTTGACCTTAGAACATGTGATGACAATTTATTACACGGCAGTGGAAGAAGAATAGAAAACGGCAGTGAAGGCACGATACTAATAAATAAAAAAGCAGATGCAGATCAACCTTTAAATATTTATATATATATAATACAAGATGCGCAAATCAATTTCGAAGATGGAAGATTCAAAGAAGCAGGATACTAGTTTGCAACAAAAATATCCTAAATATTCACACAGTGCCATTATCTGTGGTCAGACAGGCTGCGGCAAAACAGAGTTTGTTCTTGACATACTTGAACAAGAGTATGTTGGAGTTTTTGAACATATAATTATATTGTGTCCAACCATAGAGTGGAACGAGGCTTATAAAAATAGATCCTGGATAGGAGATGTGAAAAACCCGAGAGATAAAAAAAAAAAAATTGTCAATACCGTTAGCAAAGGCAAAGAAATGTTACAAGAACTGTTGCGTTTCTTTTTCAAACAATATGCTGGCAAGCCCACACTATACATCATTGATGATTGCTCCGCCACAAAAGAATTAACAAAGAAAAAATATATGTTATCAGAGTTGGCATTCTCTTGTCGCCACGCCAAACAATCAGTGTGGGTCATTTCACAGAGATATAATTCTGTATTGAAAGATTTAAGGGAGCAAGCTAAATGGTTGTGTATGTTTTACACCAAGGACAGAGATAGTTATGAAAATTGTTTGAGAGAAAATGATGTTATTTCAACGCTGGAGGAGAGAACCAGAATAAGAAAAGCTTTAGCAAAGACTAAATATTCCAAGTTAATTTTGAGGACTGACCAACCAACTGGTTATTGGGTTGAATAATTTTTGACAGCATTGTTATTTTTTTAACAGCATTGCTTTGTTGCTAATAGTAATACTAACAGCAAAGTAGCAATGTTAATAGCAATACTGACATGCAAATATAATGGAAATATCGTAGAATATAGTAATGCTTATAGCATTGCTCATAGCAAAGTAGCAATGTTAATAGCAATGCTTGCAGCAAATTAACAATGCTAATAAAAAAATAGCAATATTAGTAACAATGCTATTAACAATACTAACCATAACTAGTTGCGTGGTGAATATCGCAACTGGTTGTTTTGTATTTTATATTTATTCCAAGATAAAAAATAAAATTATTAATATTAAAATGAATGCGGAAGAACTATTAAAAGATATATCGGAAGTTTCCACAGATGAATCAAATCAACAAGAAACAAAAAAAGAAAGATTATCAGCCATAGTGGCTGGCGGTGGTAGTCGTCAATATTTGGGCAAAGACATACAACTCACAAATATAGATAGCATGCCCCCGGATGAAATTAACAAACTTTACTGCAGATATGAAGCAAGGCTTGGGGCAAGTATGACCACGTCTTTAGGCAATTCTTTTATTAACTTGTATGTGATGGGAGTATCAAAATATTTCAATGTAACCAATCCACCAAAACTGATAGAAAATTTGGAGGAAGACCCATTTATTAATCATGCTTTGACAAGTGCTTGTTGTGAGTTGTATTACAGGTATGGGATGTGCTTAGCACCATTTACAGCAATACTGACAACTGTTAGACATATTGATTTTAATAAAAATAAAAATATAGATAATATAAATGGAGAACCAAAAGAGTGAAGTTATACCTGTTGTTACACAACCTGTTGAACAACAAAAAGTAAAAAATCCAAAACGAATAGAGGCTTTGAAAAAAGGAGCAGCGGCAAGAAAGGCAAAGCGTTTGCTTCAAGATGCTGCAAAGCAAGATGCTGCAAATCAAGATGCTACAAATCAAAATGCTGCAAAGCAAGATGAAATAACAAAAATAACAATAGTTGAAGAAGAACCAAAAAAAATCAAAATAAACGTATACAAAAATTATATTCCACCGTGTCTGGTTTTATTAGGCATTGCTGGGTTGGGTTTGTATATTTATAACAAAAAATCTGCTACGCAACCTGTAGCTGTGCAACCTGTTCATGTTGCACCAAAAGACCCGTTTGATTTTTAATAATTTATTTTAAAAAAATAATCATTTAAAAAAAAATGGCAGCAAGTATTGACGGAAAACAAATTGTAAATATGATGTATCACGCTGGAGTGGAAACACTTCTAACTGTTGGATATTCTGAGATTGGCAGAAAACTACTAAAAAGACCAGCACCTAAAGTGGATTTTAATATGGTAGATGTTGGGATGCTGTCTGTGGATATAATGTTAGTAATGGCTACAAAGGATATGCTGATTAAGCAAGGTATTATTCCTGCGGATATTATGAAATAATTTAAAAAAATATATATATAAAAAAATGGCAAGTGCAGTAGCAATGATGATAGGTGGCGCATTAACAAATGCATTGGCATTTAGCGGTTCAAATTATTTCTTTTCAAAAATGGGAAGTCATTCAGATGAGGAAAGACAAAGGCATGACAAAGCCGTGGAACAATTAAACGCAGCACAAGCGGAGTGGAATAAAAAAAGAACAGAGAGGTTAGATTTTATTAATAAGCAACTGCAAAAAGAGCATCATGCAGAGCAGACTTTTGATGATGTAGACCAAGCTATGAAGCAGTATTATTATATAACTGGCAGACATTTGCTTTTGGAACCGGAGCCCAAGTTAAGTGATTTGTATACACCATCTTCGGATCAACAGAATAGAGAAATTACGTTTATTGTGGTGGGCATGGCTGCAACTGGATTTGTGGCGTATAAATTGAGTTCATAAAAAAAATAGTTTAAAACTATAATTACTTTAGATTTGGAATGACTAAGTATGTTTACTTTGAAAAAACTAAGTCATATGCGTGATACCTATTTTTGTTGTTGTTTTTACATGGTTTCAATCCAAGTGGTCGCATATAATATGGTGGTTTAGCACTTTTCTCTAATTTATTTTTGAGATGATCAGGCGCCCATACTTCACCGTTGTCTAATAATGTCAATACCATGGATGGACCATATTCAGTATCTATTATTTTCGTATCTGTAATTTTGTATATTTTATCTATTTCCAAGTCTGTCCATTTCTTTGTGCTATTTTGATATTGCTCTTCAAGCAGTTCATCAAATCGTGCAGTTGTGATTTCCATTTTTTTTATAGTTATATAAAGTTTAATCTTTAGTAGAAAAAATGGAAAAGATTTATTACAGCCCAAAAGGATTTTGGAAAGGTTACTCACCAGTTAAAAAATTGGCAAAAGAGGCTGGTGTTAGTGAAAAAAAGGCATTAGAATTTTTTAAGAAACAAGCTGTGTGGCAGATTTATTTACCCGCACCAAAGAAAATAGTTAGACCCAGGTTTGATGTTTCTGCTAAGAATGGAGTGCATCAAGCTGATTTGTTATTTTTACCGCATGATACTTTTGGCTTTGGTCGTGGCCGCAAAACTTATAAATATGCGTTGACTGTGGTTGATATTGCAAGTAGATACAAAGAAGCAGAGCCACTGACTTCCAAGGATAGTAAAGAAGTTGCTAAAGCATTTGAAAAAATATACAGTCGGCATTTGAAATATCCAAAGTTATTACAAGTGGATCCAGGCAGAGAATTTATGGGTGCAGTATCGCAGTTGATGGCAAAACACAAAGTAAATATCAGACGAGGCAGAACAGAGATACACAGAGACCAAGCTATAGTGGAAAGATTTAACAGAACATTAGCTGAAAGATTGTTTGGCTATCAGTATGCTAAGGAAATAGATTCACAAAAACGTAATAGAGAATGGGTAAAGAGATTACCAGAAGTTGTTAAAGCATTAAATGCGGAGACAAAAAAGCCCCTCCTGTTGAAACAAAGATATTAAAAGATGATCCTATCTGTATGAATGCAAGTGTAAGATATTTATATCAACCCGGGGAACAAGAAGGTGGAAGACGCAGAGCAACTGATCCAATGTGGAGTGTAGATATTCACAAGATTAAAAGTTATATGGTGACGCAAGGTATAAGAGTTTATTATTTGAAAGCACCAGCGCCACAGAGAGGATTTGTCAAAGAAAAATTACTTATTGTTCCTGCTGATACCCAAATTCATAAGTTTTTATAGAAACCATGTGCATCAGTTTTAATACCGTCTTTTCGTATATATCTTTTTGAGTAAAATGGTGATAGTGTAACTTTGTTTACTCGTATGCCATATATTTGATGCTTTATTGATCGCATCATATTCATTTCATGGTTATATTTTTTCTTGTTAAAAAGTGCATCCTTGTAGTTTTCAAAATTTATATGTTTTTTGACTACATCATTTTTTACACCCTTTGCTTTTTTAATGAGTTTTTCATCCGCTCTCAAAATAGAATATAGCTTGGGTCTTAATCCAACATACTCAGCTATAGCAACACCAGCACATTCATCTTTCATTTTACCCAATACTTTTTTGTTTGTATCATCATGCATTGGGTGATTTTGAGGATAATCACTCAGATCATACTCATCTTTCATTTCAGCCATGTCTTTGTATGCATCTTCTGTTTTGATTTCTACCAGCAAGCTGTCAGTGTCTGTGTATAATAAAGTACATTTATCTCCGTACCTTTTCTTTAGAGTATTATAGTACCAATCATACATCATGTACTTTGATAAATCCAATACTGCCATCCCAACATAGATTGGTTTGTTTAATGTTAATTTTGTTTTGTTTACATGTATTGCTGAAAATTCATCTGAAAACTTTATACGCCTGTTAAAGTTGGGTTTGGCTATTATTTTTCTTATCTTTTCATTTTCAGAGCCGTCAGTTCTGACTAGTTTTATATCAGTCCGCTTGCGTAGATTTTCCATTGTTTTGCCAAACACAGACTTGTTCATAAGTTTGTAAAAATCTGTTTCAAATTTTTCCTAAGTTCTGTGTTTAGGTTTATGTATGATTCCATCCATGGTTCTTCATTAAATTCTAATACTCTGTGTATTTTCTTTAGTTTCATACCCAAAGATAAATACAGTTGCAGGTTTTTGTAATGTAACACATATTTTTCTTTGTCCATAAGATTGGGAACTAGTTGTTCTGTATTTATCATGCTATTATTTTCTAACAAATCTGTCTGGTATTCAGACAACCATTCTTTTTTCACTGCTAATCTTTCCGGTGCAAGCGGATAGTCATTGTGAGCTTCATTGAGCTCTTTAGGATATACCAAATCAACTTCAAGTATTTGTCCTTTGCCAGGGTTTGGTTTAGAATATTTTGTTTTTAGCTTTCCAACCAAAGCCAGAATATGGAAGTGACTGACTCATTGCCCATCCATAAAGATTATTTGCATCAAAATACATTAAGAAGTTGTTTTCCTCGTTAGGGTTATAATCAGCTACATGTGGATTGTTTGCTTTTGCATATCGTTTTGATACCATACTTATACCACCTCGCATTCCTTTATCTAGAAACAAGTGCTTGTCAATGTCTGTCAAAAGTTCTAATTCTATTTTTGAATGTTTGAGTAAAGCATCCCAAGATAATCCAGGTGCTGTGTAGTAATGTAAAGCATCAAGTTTGTATGCACTCATACATGTTTTTCTAAAAGTTTGAAACACATCTGCTAACAGAGTTACATCAGTTTTTAGATATAAATCATGATAGTCTCCAAGAGTTTTACAGTTAAACTCTTCCCATATTTTTTGAGCGTATTCGTAATCTTTGGGACTTATACTTTCATCTGAGAGACAACTGTAAAACTTTTCTATAGGCGGTAATTGCGTTTCCTTGAATATTTCCATACTGTCCATATATTCGTACGGATAAACACCTTTTCGTAAAAGTTCAGGTTTTAGATATAAATCATAATAGTCTCCAAGAGTTTTACAGTTAAACTCTTTCCATAGTTTTTGAGCATATTCATAATCTTCGTAATCTTTGTCTTTGAGCTTTATACTTTCATTTGAAAGACTACTGTAAAACTTTTCTATAGGTGGTAGGTAATTTCGTTTCCTTAAATCTTTCCACACTGTCCATATATTCATGCGGGTAAATACCTTTCCGCAGAGGTAAATTTGTTTGTCTAAACTGATTTTTGGTAATTTCAAAATCAGATGTGCCTGTTGCATCAACCAATTTTTCCAAAGACGAAGCCATAAACTGAAAGCTATCCAAAAATCTAAGTTGTCCGACACTAAATGAAATATACTTTTCAGCGTTGTTTGGAATGCATGTAATATTACCTGTCATTTTATGTATTTTTTGCATTATAAGATGACTATCATATCCTTTGAGGTTGTGAAATACAACAGGGATGATTGTTTTATTTGGTTTTATTTTCAGTTTCAGGTTACAGTTTTTATGTGCTGCGCCTCTATATTCTCCGGTAAAATGACAGTGGTCTTTTACTTTGCAGTTTTTACCACATTTTCTACCTATTTCATCTTCACATATCCAGCAATGTGTTGCTTTTTCGTAATCTTCCTCATTTTGTTTCGTCATGATTAATGGTTTTGGGTGAGCAAATATTTTATTAATGTTGCTCTTCTCACATTCTAAGTGATTTAAAAACTTTTCAACAACATCTTCACCTCTGTAAATAACAGGTTCTTCAGCTTTGCCATCATATCTAACAACCTGGTATCCAAAACCACAAGCTTCGTGTACATTTTGAATTTCAGATTTCTTTCCAAATTTGATTGATTGCGGTTTGATTATACTCTCAAAATCAGCATATATTGCATAAGGCACAGGCATCTGATTTTGATGATTTTTAAATTGTGTGTGATTTTTACCTTCTTGCGGCATTTCTATTCTGCAAGAATTTTTGTTGATACCATCACAGTCTTCTTTGTGTTTGGTAAGTAGTCCTTTTCCAGAATAGCCGTGAAGGCAACGATCGCAGAAGTAAGTTTGACCATGGTGTTTGTTTTGGTCCCAGAGTAGTCTATTCAGATTTTTAATCCAGCAATAGTGATATTTTGTTGTTAACTTTTTTGGTTCGTTGGAATAATCATCAGGGTTATAGTTGTCATCTATAATTCCTTCTTCATTATTTGGATCGTCTTCGTTCTCTGATTCAACCTCAGTGTCTTCAGATATTAAGATCAAATTAATTCGTTCAATATCTTTTGGTTGTTCTGATATTTTATATGGAAAAACAGATACCTTTTTATTTTTTCCTGTTATGGTATATCCATAAACATTAATAGCAAGATTATTTTGTTTTTCTACTTTGGTTATTTGAGAAGTTGGAGTGGGAAAATCAATACCATCCATATTCAACTTACCCATGTGTTTGTTATAACTAGATATCCTAGTTGGATTATTTTTATTAGGCCACAAAGCAGAAACCAATGCCACTTCCAAGCACTTATTATCTTCATTATTGACATTAATTATTGCTTGTTTTATCAGATACTGCTTTAGACAAAGGAATATATGAAGAACCTTTTAATGGTTCATACTTTGCAATATTTAAGTAAAGCTTAACACAGTAATCAATCTCCAATCCCGATGCTGTGTTTGTAAATCGTTAAAGACTCTCTTGTATATATGCAGATGATTCATCGTAAAACTCATTGATTTTTTCAGCGTTTAAGATTGCGTTTTGTTCGCTGTGTAATACTGCTGTGGTGTATTTTTTGGTATCACCATCATCTTTGAATAAATTTACAGTGAGACCTAATTGAAACTGTAATCCATTCATCTTTGTCAGCTCTTTGCTTATTTGTTTTGTAATAATGGATTTTTTATCACGAAATAGTTTTTGAGGGTCTTTGTATTTCTCGGCAGATATCTCGTATGCTTTGAAATAGCCACACATTGGTTTGTCAACCAGTTTTAATTTTCTATCTTGAAAAACTTGTTTTAGTTCATTTATAACATTTTCCTGTAATTTAGCATATTTTTGCTTTTGTTCATTTATAACATTTTCTTGTAATTTATCATATTTCTGCTTTTCTCGTTTACGTTGTTTTTTAGCACGTCGTCTCTTGAGTAAATTTTTTAATGTTTGAGATTTAACCTCTTTTGAAGTTTGCATAAATATAGATTAAAAAAAAGTCATGTGTTACCGTGTCTAAAATGTAAAAAAGGCACTTCTGCAAGATATCAAGTATGTGTTGGTTGTGGTGCTCATTCGATTAGAATGAAACACAAATACTGGAAGTTAAAGTCGTACAACGCTGAGTGTCTCCGATTTAGATGTATTGAGGTTTAAAACATATTTTGTTAATTTCGTGTTTATTTGTTGATTTAACTAAAATTCTGATAACAAATCGACAAATTTGTTTTGTATTAAAGAAACATTTTATATTTTTAGGGGTGTAATTTTGATAACTATTAAAAAATTTAAACTTGCAATCTTCACTACCCCTATTTTAAAAAAGTTTTAATAAATCAAGTTAATCACCATTTCATGGTGATTTATTATATATGTATTTTGGGGCGTTTCTGTTGTAATTTGAGGCGAAACAGAGTGAGACGAAAATTACAACAGAAACCCCAAAATACATATATATATAAACTATATTTATATCCATGATAAAGATCATTAAACCATCGAAAACATTAACACACTCATCACATTTGCCATGTGTGTGTAGTTCTGGGGTTTAAATTCCCTCCACCAACAAACACGACAAGGTATCCCTGAAGCGATGGACACAATAGAGTCTGGACTGTTCTAGATGAGTGTGTTGGTTGATCAGGTGCTGCTGTGTTGCTGTGTAGTCAGTTCTCTTGAAAATATGTTGATGACGTGTCGCTGCTGCTCTAAGTAGTTCACATTTGCCATCCATTTTCAACCGGGTTTTAACCGGGAATTAACCGGGGATTAGCATCACCATTTGTGATTCTCGTTTCAACAAATTCGTAAACTTGTTTCAACCAGTAGAAAGGTAAACAAACTTCCGTCATTTGTCATATGATTTTGATTCAAAATATTTCAGTTTATAGATATCCATGAGTTAGTCATTGTATCAAGTATAAAAGGTAAGGTAACATAAAGTGAACTGTGATAAATGCAGGTAAGATGCACGTATAGTATATATTTGTATACCCCTGCAGACTTCCACTTGTCAAGTGGGTGGGGTTAGCTTTTCAGCCCTCATGTTCGTTGGATGCTGCTGCAGCATATTCTGAAACCAGTCTATGTTAAGTGATGTTTCTATATTTATTTAAAAACAAAAAAACTGAGTTGTCCACTTGCCTGACTTGGTCATGGTTTTTATCTGTTCATTAGACACTTCGTTCAGACTGGGTACATTATACATTTACTGAGAATGATAATTCTGATATCTGTTCCTATTCAAAGTACCGTATTTACTCTATCAGTTCGGACGGGATAAAATAATAAAATTGTTTGGTGTCCGGAAATATAACTCCAAAATTAAAGCATATTTGCCAATGTCCGAATATTTTGAGAGGAACCGTAAATTAACATTCTACGGTAAGTATTTTTACTTGTGATGTTCGGGGCAATCTCACCTTCATAGTTTACGGTAATTACTAAAATCCGTCCATTAATTATCACTTATTGGTAATTGTCCTTCCCAGACATAATGTAATTATTCGTCTATCTAAAATTACGGTACTCAACTTGAGCAAACCCTAAAACCTGTGAAATCAGTACACCGAGACACACTTTACACGCGGGTAGTGGAACTGTCAGGTTCTAGTCACAAGTGTAGTTATGCTGGCTAGTGTGGACTGTGTAATAGTATACTGGGCTATATGCGATTCAATCCACAACAGTGAACTAATAAAAAATGTGTAAACAATGAACTATTGAACAATTGTGACATGTAGTTTATTATATTAAATTATTATATTTTGTTTGAAATGTAGCAATAAACTTTATTGAATAATGAGACAATGCAATTTTTAAACATGTTTCTTAATTTATTACAAAATAAAAACATACAAAGTATTGCAGAAAATAAATAAAGAAAAAAACAACAATTAAAATTATAAAATAGTCGTGTTCTTTGTCCATTTAATTGCACCATCATGTTATTCCTCAAATCGAAGCTAAAAAATAAGGCATGCCATGCTTATAGTATGAAATAAAAAATATTTGATCTCTATACAAACAGACATCAAATCGCATAGCACTTTACCTGTGTGAGCGAGTCCGTATTTTTTTGCTGGTAATGCCAGATAATGGAATGGCCCACTAGCTACCAAAACAACCCGTAACACCTACATTGGAATGGTTTTACCTGGTGTAAACAATTGTTTCAACACGCGCCTGACCGATTACACAGAATTTATATGGATGTTTATAAACATGGGTCAGTAATAATGTAATTGTTTCAAAATGGCTCGTTAATAACAGTAAAAAATCACGATCAAAAACTTTTTATTTAATTGCATCAAACAAGTTACAATTAAATTCATTAAAGTATATTCTGCTGCTTCTGTTGGTAATTATCGGGATGTAATCAGCAATTAGAAGAAGTCGTTGATCGTAATTTTAACCTGTCATTTTCGGCGAATAGTTCATCTTTTCCCGATGTCCGAATTTATAAAACCATCAAAACTATTGAAATAAGGTTGATTTTTAATATGTCCGAACACGAGTTTTATTATTTCCTTCAATTAATTAGGTGTCCGGAATTAATGAGTGTCCGGACTCATCGAGTAAATACGGTAAACATGAAAGCAAAAAAACACACCATTTGCTCATATAATTTCACCTTTTTTGGTATTTAACAACCTACCCTCATTATTTATTTTAAAAATTTCACAATATTCCACATGTCACTGACTCACTCTACCATCTTGGCGGAAAAAATACGATAGGATAGGATAAGATTTATTTCGAGTCAGCAAGACATACAATGAGACAACATATGCTCTGATGAGCTTTTGAGCCGACTATTAGGCACAAATCCCCTTGCATGGGCAGGCATAGTTATCAATTATATAATAAATTTGTTTGTTTGGTGTTTAACATCATTTTCCAACACATTTTAGGCTATGTATGACAGTCAATTTTTTTGTGGTGGAGGCAGACCTTCCTGTTGGTTTAAACATATTTTATTAAAAAAAATTACAACACATATATATATTGGTGCAGTACATAGTTAATAGGATTGGAACGAAAGAAAAATCTGATGGAGTTGCTCTCCTTAAGTATAAAAGGTAAGGTATTCCTGTTACTATTTTGGCTGGTGATTGATTGTCTATAAACTATATTTTCCCTGAATAGTTTTACACACTCCATCAGTCATTTAAACTCGAAGGATGTTTTAACACTTACAAACTATTACAAGTGCTTCAAAAGTTTACTGGCATTTTGATAAATTGACTGGTAAAATGCCAGCAAAACAGATTAAATTTGAGCCCTGCATTATGATGACTGATATGCCCCATGTTTATTTGCAGGTTGAGAATGGTACAAGCATAATATACTAGTATTCTATCAGCAGCAGCAGATAATTACGATGTCAAAACCAGGGGGTGGCTATCAGGGATATGGGGCTGTACAGGAGTACAGGGATGACCCTAACCACCAAGAGTACATGGACAGTCCAGGTATAATACACACATTTGACAGAATGCCTGGTTAAAGTAAAAAAATTGCAAAAATGTGCCCTAAATGCCCACAATATCTTGCTTATGATATGACTCAAGATTATGAAATATTGTTTTAGTAATAAACAATGTACATCTATTCTATCACTTTGACCTTATGTCAATTAAATTCCGCTATAAAATATTTGGAGTCGAATAACAAAAAACATTTTAGCAACAACATTGGGAGTTATATTTTGAATCCGGTATTTTCATAAATAATTGGTAAAATTATTAGTTATACTAGTATTATAATTATAACCAACCATAAACCAGTCTTGTATTTAAAACTAGTATTATAATTATAACCAACCATAAACCAGTCTTGTATTTAAAACACTGACTTAGCAATTAATATGCATTGCATAAATAATGTTTTTTTCTTTACATTTCAGGGCAGTCTTTTGATGGATCAATTTTACAGGTCACACAAAACATAGCCAGTATCAATAATGGCGGTAAGTTGTTCCAGTCGTCACTGTCGCATATCACATGAAACAATTACATATAACTGGCATCAATGATGGGAGATGGAGGTAATTTCTTCCATGTACAGATCGCATAAAATGTAGGCGATCCAACTTGCCATACACAGTATCAACAATGGGGGGAGGTTGTTCCTCTCAACATCCCATAAAACATAGCCAACTTCAATAATGGGGAAAGTTGTTGCACTCACAGATCACACAAAACATAGTGAGCAGCAATAATAGGGAAAAGTTGTTCCACTGACAGATCACAAAACATAGCTAGCATCAATAATGGGAGTAAGTTGTTCCACTGACAGATCACAAAACATAGCTAGCATCAATAATGGGAGTAAGTTGTTCCACTGACAGATCACAAAACATAGCCAGCATCAATAATGCGAGTAAGTTGTTCCACTGACAGATCACATACGACATAGCCAGCATCAATAATGCGAGTAAGTTGTTCCACTGACGGATCACACACGACATAGCCAGCATCAATAATGGGAGTAAGTTGTTCCACTGACAGATCACACACAACATAGCCAGCATCAATAATGGGAGTAAGTTGTTCCACTGACAGATCACACACAACATAGCCAGCATCAATAATGGGAGTAAGTTGTTCCACTGACAGATCACACACAACATAGCCAGCATCAATAATGGGAGTAAGTTGTTCCACTGACAGATCACACACAACATAGCCAGCATCAATAATGGGAGTAAGTTGTTCCACTGACAGATCAGACACAACATAGCCAGCATCAATTATGGGAGTAAGTTGTTCCACTGACTGATCACACACAACATAGCCAGCATCAATAATGGGAGTAAGTTGTTCCACTGACTGATCACACACAACATAGCCAGCATCAATAATGGGAGTAAGTTGTTCCACTGACAGATCACACACAACATAGCCAGCATCAATAATGGGAGTAAGTTGTTCCACTGACAGATCATACACAACATAGCCTGCATCAACCTTGTGAGAAAGCTGTGATAGTCAAAGATCACACAAAACATAACCTGTATCGACAATATACATGATGTAGGGAAGATGTGCCAGTCACAGATCACACAAAACATAACCTTAATCAACAATGTAGGGAAGCTTTTCCAGTCACAGATCACACATAACATAGCCTACATCAACAATGTAGGGAAGCTGTGCAAGTAACAGATCACACAAACATAGCCTGCATCAACAATGTAGGAAAGCTGTGCCAGTCACAGATCACACAAAACATAGCCTGCATCAACAATGTAGGGAAGCTGTACCAGTCACAGATCACACAAAAACCTTAATCAACAATGTAGGGAAGATGTGCCAGTCACAGATCACACAAACATAGGCTTCATAAACCTTATGGGGAAGCTGTGATAGTCACAGATCTCACAAAACATAACCTTAATCAACATTATAGGGAAGCTGTGCCAATCACAGATCCCACAAAACATAGCCTTCATCAACCTTGTGGGGAAGCTGTGATAATCACAGATCACACAAAACATAACCTGTATCAGCAATGTACATGCTGTAGGGAAGATGTGCCAGTCACAGATCACACAAAACATAACCTTAATTAACAATGTAGGGAAGCTTTGCCAGTCACAGATCACACAAACCATAGCCTGCATCAACAATGTAGGGAAGCTGTGCCAGTCACAGATCACACCAAACATAGCCTGTATCAACAATGTAGTGAAGCTGTGCCAGTCACAGATCACACAAAACATAGCCTGCATCAACAATGTAGGGAAGCTGTGCCAGTCACAGATCACACAAAACATAGCCTGCATCAACAATGTAGGGAAGCTGTGCCAGTCACAGATCACACAAAATATAGCCTGCATCAACAATGTATGGAAGCTGTGCCAGTCACAGATCAGATAAACACAGACTTCATCAACAATGGGGGGAAGCTGTGCCAGTCACAGATCAGATTACCATAGCCTGCATCAACAGTGTAGGGAAGCTGTGCTAGTCACAGATCAGATAAACATAGCCTGCATCAACAATGGGGGTAAGCTGTGCTAGTCACAGATCAGATAAACATAGCCTGCATCAACAGTGAGGGGAAGCTGTGCTGGTCACAGATCAGATAAACATAACCTGCATCAACAATGGGGGAAGCTGTGCTAGTCACAGATCAGATAAACATAGCCTGCATCAACAATGTGGGGAAGCTATGCTAGTCACAGATCACACAAATCATAGCCTGAATCAACAATGTAGGGAAACTGTGCCAGTCACAGATCAGATAAACATAGCTTTCATCAACAATGGGGGGAAGCTGTGCTAGTCACAGATCACACACAACATATCCTGCGTCAACATTGTGGGGAAGCTGTGCCAGTCACAGATCGCACAAAACGTAGCCTGCATCAGCAATGCAGGGAAGCTGTGCCAGTCACAGATCACACAAAACATAGCCTGCATCAACAATGTAGGGAAACTGTGCCAGTCACGAATCACACAAAACATAGCCTGCATCAACAATGTATGGAAGCTGTGCCAGTCACAGATCACACGAAACATAGCCTGCAACGACCTTGTGGGGAAGCTGTGATAGTCAAAGATCACACAAAACATAACCTGTATCGACAGTGTACATGATGTACGGAAGATGTACCAGTCACAGATCACACAAAACCTTAATCAACATTATAGGGAAGCTGTGCCAATCACAGATCCCACAAAACATAGTCTTCATCAACCTTGTGGGGAAGCTGTGATAGTCACAGATCACACAAAACATAACCTGTATCAGCAATGTACATGCTGTAGGGAAGATGTGCCAATCACAGATCACACAAAACATAACCATAATTAACAATGTAGGGAAGCTTTGCCAGTCACAGATCACACAAAACATAGCCTGCATCAACAATGTAGGGAAGCTGTGCCAGTCACAGATCACACAAAACATAGCCTGTATCAACAATGTAATGAAGCTGTGCCAGTCACAGATCACACAAAACATAGCCTGCATCAACAATGTAGGGTAGCTGTGCTAGTCACAGATCACACAAAACATAGCCTGCATCAACAATGTAGGGAAGCTGTGCCAGTCACAGATCAGATAAACACAGACTTCATCAACAATGGGGGGAAGCTGTGCCAGTCACAGATCAGATTACCATAGCCTGCATCAACAGTGTAGGGAAGCTGTGCTAGTCACATATCAGATAAACATAGCCTGCATCAACAATGGTGGTAAGCTGTGCTAGTCACAGATCAGATAAACATAGCCTGCATCAACAGTGTGGGGAAGCTGTGCTGGTCACAGATCAGATAAACATAACCTGCATCAACAATGGGGGAAGCTGTGCTAGTCACAAATCAGATAAATATAGCCTGCATCAACAATGGGGGGAAGCTATGCTAGTCACAGATCACACAAAACATAGCCTGAATCAACAATGTAGGGAAACTGTGCCAGTCACAGATCAGATAAACATAGCTTTCATCAACAATGGGGGGAAGCTGTGCTAGTCACAGATCACACACAACATATCCTGCGTCAACATTGTGGGGAAGCTGTGCCAGTCACAGATCGCACAAAACGTAGCCTGCATCAGCAATGCAGGGAAGCTGTGCCAGTCACAGATCACACAAAACATAGCCTGCATCAACAATGTAGGGAAACTGTGCCAGTCACGAATCACACAAAACATAGCCTGCATCAACAATGTATGGAAGCTGTGCCAGTCACAGATCACACGAAATATAGCCTGCATCAACCTTGTGGGGAAGCTGTGATAGTCAAAGATCACACAAAACATAACCTGTATCGACAGTGTACATGATGTAGGGAAGATGTACCAGTCACAGATCACACAAAACATAACCTTAATCAACAACGTAGGGCATCAACAATGTAGGGAAGCTGTGTCAGTCACAGATCACACAAAACATAGCCTGAATCAACACTGTAGGAAAGCTGTGACAGTCACAGATCACACAAAACCTAGCCTGCATCAGCAATGTAGGGAAGCTGTCCCAGTCACGGATCACACAAAACCTAGCCTGAATCAACACTGTAGGAAAGCTGTGACAGTCACAGATCACACAAAACATAGACTGAATCAACAATGTAGGAAAGCTGTGACAGTCACAGATCACACAAAACATAGCCTGCATCAACAATGTAGGGAAGCTGTGCCAGTCACAGATCACACAAAACATAGCCTGAATCAAAACTGTAGGAAAGCTGTGCCAGTCACAGATCACACAAAACATAGCCTGCATCAACAATGTAGGGAAGCTGTCCCAGTCATGGATCACACAAAACCTAACCTGCATCAACAATGTTGGGAAGCTGTCCCAGTCACGGATCACACAAAACATAGCCTGCATTAACAAAGTATGGAAGCTGTGCCAGTCACAGATCACACAAAACATAGCCTGCATCAACCTTGTGGGGAAGATTTGATAGTCAAAGATCACACAAAACATAACCTGCATAATGTAGGGAAGATGTGCCAGTCACAGATCACACAAAACATAACCTTAATCAACAATGTAGGGAAGATTTTCCAGTCACAGATCACACAAAACATAGCCTGCATCAACAATGTAGGGAAGCTGTGCCAGTCACAGATCACACAAACATAGCCTGCATCAACAATGTAGGAAAGCTGTGCCAGTCATAGATCACACAAAACATAGCCTGCATGAACAATATAGGGAAGCTGTACCAGTCACAGATCACACAAAAACCTTAATCAACAATGTAGGGAAGCTGTGCCAGTCAAGATCACACAAACATAGCCTTCATAAACCTTTTGGGGAAGCTGTGATAGTCACAGATCACACAAAACTTAACCTTAATAAACATTGTAGGGAAGCTGTGCCAATCACAGATCACACAAAACATAGCCTTCATCAACCTTGTGGGGAAGCTGTGATAGACACAGATCACACAAAACATAACCTGTATCAGCACTGTACATGCGGTAGGGAAGATGTGCCAGTCACAGATCACACAAAACATAACCTTAATTAACAATGTAGGGAAGCTTTGCCAGTCACAGATCACACAAAACATAGTCTGCATCAACAATGTAGGGAAGCTGTGCCAGTCACAGATCACACAAAACGTAGCCTGCATCGACAATGTAGGGAAGCTGTGCCAGTCACAGATCTCACAAAACATAGCCTGCATCAACACTGTAGGAAAGCTGTGACAGTCACAGATCACAAAACATAGCCTGCATAAGGACTCACACCACTATTATCTCCCTTGAATACTCCTGCCCTACAGATGAAGGAGGTAGATAAAAAAAACAAGTTCGCTTTTCTACATTTTACAGGATACATTGATTTATCTTTACCAGGTTCTAAATCTACAGCATTTTAGGAAGAGATCCCAGAAAAATGCATGTTGATATAAGATTTCTAGCTAATTCTGCCTCATTTTACACATCATGGGTCTAATCTCCACGGGGTTGTATTTTTGTCTAAATTTTGATAGGTGTCACGCAAACATGAAATTAAAAAAAGTTCAATCTGGTAAATATTCGTTAAAAGTTAATAGCATGCAGATATTGGATCAATGAAGAATTTAAGCATAAATACATGTTGCAAAATCTTTTTTATCTCTATGCCACGAACAAAAACATTACAATGGGACCCTATGGAAAATTAATTGTGGTGTGAGACGTTAAGCACTGTAGGAAGGCTGTGCCAGTCACAGATCGCACAAAACATAGCCTGCATCAACAATATAGGGAAGCTGTCCCAGTCACAGATCACACAAAACATAGCCTGCATCAACAATGTAGTAAAGTTGTGCCAGTCACAGATCACACAAACATAGCCTTCATCAACCTTGTTGGAAACCTGTGATAGTCAAGGATCACACTAAACATAACCTGCATCAACAATGTAGGGAAGCTGTGCCAGTCACAGATCACTTACACATAGCCTTCATCAACAATGGGGGAAGCTGTGCTAGTCACAGATCACACACAACATAGCCTGTGTCAACAGTGTGGGGAAGCTGTGCCAGTAACAGATCACACAAAGCATAGCCTGCATCAACAATGGGTGAAGCTGTGCCAGTCACAGATTTCACAAACATAGCCTGCGTCAATAATGTGGGGAAGCTGCGCCGGGCACAGTCACAGATCACAACATTTAGTCTACATCAACAATGTAGGGAAGCTGTGCCAGTCACAGATCACACACAACATAGCCTGCATCAACAATGGGGGGAAACTGTGCCAGTAACAGATCACACAAAACATAGCCTGCATCAACAATGGGGGAAGCTGTGCCAGTCTCAGATCACACAAACATAGCCTGCACCAACAATGGGGGGAAGTTCTGCTAGTCACAGATCACGCAAAACATAGCCTGCATCAACAATGTAGGGTAGCTGTACCAGTCACAGATAACACAAAACATAGCCTGCATCAACAGTGTAGGGAAGCTGTTCCAGTCGCAGATCACACTACACATAGCCTTCGTCAACAATGGGGGAAACTGTTCCAGTCACAGATCACACAAAACATAGCCTGTATCAATAATGTGGAGAAGCTATGCTAGTTACAGATCACACAAAACATAGCCTGCATCAACAAAGTAGGGAAGCTATGCTAGTCACAGATCACACAAAACATAGCCTGCATCAACACTGGGGGTGAAGCTGTGCCAGTCACAGATCCCACGAAACATAGCCTGCATCAACAATGTAAGGAAGCTGTGCCAGTCACAGATCACACAAAATACACCCACAGATCCCACAAAACAAAGCCTGCATCAACAATGGGGTGTTGGGTGGAAGCTGTGCCAATCACAGATCCCACAAAACATAGCCAACATCAATACTGGGGGAAGGTGTTCCAGTCAAAGATCACACAAATCATAACCCGCATCAATACTGAGGGAAGGTGTTCCAGTCAAAGATCACACAAAACGTAACCCGCATCAATACGCGGGGAAGGTGTTCCAGTCAAAGATCACACAAAACATTACCCGCATCAATACTGGGGGAAGGTGTTCCAGTCAAAGATCACACAAAACATAACCCGCATCAATACTTGGGGAAGGTGTTCCAGTCAAAGATCACACAAAACATGGCCCGCATCAATACTGGGGGAAGGTGTTCCAGTCAAAGATCACACAAAACATAACCCGCATCAATACTGTCAATACTCGCATCAATAATGGGGGAAAGTTGTTACACTCACAAATCACACAAAACATAGCCCGCATCAATAATGGGGGAAATTTGTTCCTCTCAACATCACACAAAACATAATCCGCATCAATAAAGGGGGAAATTGTTCAAGTAGAACGATAACGATCGTTTGTTAGAAATGTTATATGACTGAACGTTAGTTTAAATGTAGAGAAGGTTCTTTGAAAAAAGTCATAAGCAAGTTTAAAAATAATTAAATATAACTTTTATAAAGATAATGATAAAAATAACGATGGTAACTCGGTTCGTTACAACAACTTTTTCCATTGAGTCCATTTATCGTTTGCTGTATAATCGTTAAACATTCTGGGAATATTCTTTACACCTTACTGTTTTTACATGCAGCTAACATGGTAGAAAAAGCCTCAAAGGTTATTGGCACAGATAGAGACAACGGACATGCCAGCGATAAAGTGTAGGTATTTGGTCAGGTTATAACATTTTTAACAACCATATCAATGCAAAGGCTCAGTGCAAATCTATTATATCTTGTTCTGTATTTATGTATAGTTACAGTTGTTCATGGTTACCCCACGTGTATTTATGTATAGTTACAGTTGTTCATGTTTACCCCACGTATATTTATGTATAGTTACAGTTGTTCAAGTTTACCCCACGTGTATTTATGTATAGTAGCAGTTGTTCATGTTTACCCCACGTGTATTTATGTATAGTTACAGTTGTTCATGTTTACCCCTCGTGTATTTATGTATAGTTACAGTTGTTCATGTTTATCCCACGTGTATTTATGTATAGTAGCAGTTGTTCATGTTTACCCCACGTGTATTTATGTATAGTTACAGTTGTTCATGTTTACCCCACGTGTATTTATGTATAGTTATAGTTGTTCATGTTTACCCCACGTGTATTTATGTATAGTTACAGTTGTTCATGTTTACCCCACATGTATTTATGTATAGTTACAGTTGTTCATGTTTACCCCACATGTATTTATGTATAGTTACAGTTGATCATGTTTACCCCACATGTATTTATGTATAGTAACAGTTGATCATGTTTACCCCACATGTATTTAGGTATAGTTACAGTTGTTCATGTTTACCCCACATGTATTTATGTATAGTAACAGTTAATCATGTTTACCCCACATGTATTTATGTATAGTTACAGTTGATCATGTTTACCCCACGTGTATTTATGTATAGTTACAGTTGATCATATTTACCCCACATGTATTTATGTATAGTTACAGTTGTTCATGTTTACCCCACGTGTATTTATGTATAGTTACAGTTGATCATGTTTACCCCACATGTATTTATGTATAGTTACACTTGTTCATGTTTACCTTAGATATACTGTTTAATATCAGTTTTATTATATACTTTACAGTGAAATAGTGGATTTTATGATTAAAATAAAACCTTATATTTTCATTGTTTATATTTCACATGTGAAAATATAATATAATTTTACTCAAAATGACATCATGCAACTGTTTACGTTGTTTACGATGTTGACGTTATTGACGTCATTGTTTTGGCGCATTATATTCTTTCTGTATAAATTTCCAGGTTGTGATATATAAAAATAGAATGTTTATTGGTTTGTCGTGAATATAGGACTTATATACATCTCGAAGTGAGAAAACTCAAATATTTCACTCGTGCTAAAGCACTCATGAAATATAAGTTTTCTCACTTCTTGATGAAAATAAATCCTATATTCACTCAAAACAAACAAATATCCTCTATTTATTTATGTATAATTACAGTTGTTCATGTTTCCACAATGATATACTGTTTAATATCAGTTTATATTTTTAATATTACACGTGTAATATTATTGACTGATGCTGAGCATCATTCTACTATACAATTGCAAGGTGAAAGAATAAGAATTGGGTTTGTCATCATTTTACTTATGATAATCAAACCTAATTATGCGGTTTATTGTCACGTGTAATATCATCAAATGATTCTGAGCAATATTCATCTGCAGGGCCCCGTGTTATTAAACATCTTACAATAAGTCTCAAATTTTAAAACTGTTCGCATTTTTGCACCTAAGCATACGATGTAGACAATTACGTGTGCATTATGTGCAGAAATATCAAATGTATAAGAAAATGAAATGAAATCACGTTCATTTGTAAATTGTAAATTAAAGTAAAGAATTTAAGATATTAACTTACGATCAAAATTGTCGTAAGTTGTTTCATAAAACGGGGCCCAGAGCCACAGACCTAATAACAAACAGATGGGACGGTGAAATTTACCTGAATTTCTTGTTGGACAGTGTGAACACTTCACAAAATCTTGACCTACTTTAAACTCTTGTATCTTGAAGAGTTTTAGTTTCATTTATGCCAAAACCCATGACAAATGTAATTCTCATTCTAATGATAGCATTTTCTTACTCCACCATTTTAAACAAAAAAATAGTTCAACAGAATTGTTTGTGTCAAACCTTGATTTTCAAAAGAAAAGCCAAACATGATGAGATTTTGATCAGTAAACAGCTTTTTATACAACTTCTTACGTTGAAAATTTTTTTTTGTTTATTATAATCCCATTTTGATATTCATAATGAATCTTTTGAATGAATTGCAATAAAAAATCAATGAATAAATGAAAGAGGAGATAGAAAGAAAATTTAAGGTGCCATTGTGATATTTTGGCTACTTCAGTGGTTCATATAGGAAGTAGTAATATGTCTCTGGCAGTGCTTACTCTACAAGCATTCAATTTATTGCTAATTCTGAATCTGGCTCTTACATGCTTATTTTATTGCTAATTCTGAATATGGCTCTTACATACTCCTTATTTTATTGCTAATTCTGAATATGGCTCTTACATACTTTTTATTTTATTGTTAATTCTGAATCTGGCTCTTACATACTCCTTATTTTATTGCTAATTCTGAATCTGGATCTTACATGCTTATTTTATTGCTAATTCTGAATCTGGCTCTTACATACTCTTTATTTTATTGCTAATTCTGAATCTGGCTCTTACATACTCCTTATTTTATTGCTAATTCTGAATCTGGCTCTTACATCTCCTTATTGTATTGTTAATTCTGAATCTGGCTCTTACATACTCCTTATTTTATTGCTAATTCTAAATCTGGCTCTTACATACTCTTTATTTTATTGCTAATTCTGAATCTGGTTCTTACATACTCCTTATTTTATTGTTAATTCTGAATCTGGTTCTTACATACTCCTTATTTCATTGTTAATTCTGAATCTGGCTCTTACATACTCCTTATTTTATTGCTAATTCTGAATCTGGCTCTTACATACTCCTTATTTTATTGCTAATTTTGAATCTGGCTCTTACATACTCCTTATTTTATTGCTAATTCTGAATCTGGCTATTACATCTCCTTATTGTATTGTTAATTCTGAATCTGGTTCTTACATACTCCTTATTTTATTGTTAATTCTGAATCTAGCTCTTACATACTCCTTATTTTATTGCTAATTTTGAATCTGGCTCTTACATACTCCTTATTTTATTGCTAATTCTGAATCTGGCTATTACATCTCCTTATTGTATTGTTAATTCTGAATCTGGTTCTTACATACTCCTTATTTTATTGTTAATTCTGAATCTAGCTCTTACATCTCCTTATTTTATTGCTAATTCTGAATCTGGCTCTTACATACTCCTTATTTTATTGCGAGGGCTGGCATGGCGCAGTCGGTAGCACGACGGATTTGTAACCGGAGGCCCCGGGTTCAATCCTCCGTGGTGCCACTGAGTTTCGTCGGTGTGTTCTTGGGCAAGACACATTCCCTTAGCCTCGTCCGTCGGATGGGAACGTAAACCGGGCAGTCCCGTGTATCGGTCTATCCTTCGAGCACGTTAAAGAACCATAGGAATCTATTCGATAATAAGAGTAGGGCACGGTTCCTGGATTCCTATGTATCC
This sequence comes from Cyrtodaria siliqua, assembly GCA_037043455.1. NCBI lineage: Eukaryota > Metazoa > Mollusca > Bivalvia > Adapedonta > Hiatellidae > Cyrtodaria > Cyrtodaria siliqua. The sequence goes on along the minus strand of JAWPHD010013547.1, from coordinate 32,365 downwards.
TTCCCCTCTCTCTGGGGCGGCTCTAAATAACCTATACTGTGTTGATGAGCCGTTAAACAACATTCAATTCAATTATTTTATTGCTAATTCTGAATCTGGCTCTTACATACTCCTTATTTTATTGTTAATTCTGAATCTGGCTCTTACATACTCTTATTTTATTGCTAATTCTGAATCTGGCTCTTACATACTCCTTATTTTATTGCTAATTCTGAATCTGGCTCTTACATCTCCTTATTTTATTGTTAATTCTGAATCTGGCTCTTACATCTCCTTATTGTATTGTTAATTTTGAATCTGGCTCTTACATACTCTTTATTTTATTGCTAATTCTGAATCTGGCTCTTACATACACCTTATTTTATTGCTAATTCTGAATCTGGCTCTTACATCTCCTTATTTTATTGCTAATTCTGAATCTGGCTCTTACATACTCCTTATTTTATTGCTAATTCTGAATCTGGCTCTTGCATCTCCTTATTTTATTGTTAATTCTGAATCTGGCTCTTACATACTCCTTATTTTATTGCTAATTCTGAATCTGGCTCTTACATACTCCTTATTTTATAAGCTCAAACAAATTATGTCATCTAATAAAAACAACAACATTCATATTTGTTTTATATAAACCATCCGAAACTCATTGAGTAATGTAAAATCTTACTAAAAAAATGCTCACATCATTCAGTGTATACAGTTATGTTTATGTTATAGATGTCATTTTCTCCGGATATTTCAGCCATGAAGTGTCTCAGGACACACATAAAATCGTTGACAATACCACTCGCCTGCTCAGACAGCTGGGAAGCAGAAGATCAGATAGGGTAAGTTTGTGTGTATAAACAATAGTTTTGTTTAATTTCAATCACCAAACTAATGGCGGCCCATTTATTCACCGCGTTAAAGGTTAGTGAGGATCACCTCTCAACAAAACGTAGAAAATGATATGTAATATGCATAAAAATAACATTTAAATAAGTAATATGACATGGTACAAAGTAAACCAATACATATGATAAGAAGAAACAACTTTGATCACAAAGCCAGTACTTAACACCTCATTAATATAAAAACTTGCTGAATCATCAAGTTCTTAGGATGGAACCTGAGATGCAGATAGTGCACTTTTCATAGCACATGGTGATGGATTTTTGTATTTGATAAACCATTCTTTCAGTTTGCTCCAAGTCCCCTTAACATGTGACGTGTAAATTTTATTGCAATTTAAAGGGACACACGACAGTCTTAAGTTTTATATCAGGCATTAAATTAAGACTTTGGTTTATTATTCCTGTATCATTTTGACTTTAAAACAGCTTGCAAATAATTAGATAAAAAAATAAATAAATTGAGATTTCGATTGTCATCGTTATTCTACCATATGTTTAAATATATTATTGGTGCGATATAATATATAGTTAGTAATGTGTAAAAGCAATTTGATTTTAACTATTCTAATAATTAATATTAATGATTGAACAAATGCAGGTTATGTAGGAAAACTTACAGGACGCCATGCATTTTTGAAAAATCAAGCTTGCCATGTGTCCCTTTAAGGATGTGATCACTGGTTATATGTATTGTGTATAATGGAATTGTATTGCAGACACAAAGGCTGAAGTTAGATAGAGTGAAGAATGACTTCCAAGAGAGTGTACAGCGATTTCAGACTCTACAAAAGGTACCAATTTATATATGTGTATACCATATACAGCGCACCACATATTGTGTCTTCGCTTTTAAGCACGACCTATTTGAGAGTAATTAAGCGCCATTGACACCACTTGATCATCGTCGTCTCCATTGGTTAAAGTTTTGTATGGAAACTACATCCCATAATGGATTGAAACTTCACACACGCAGTCAACATCGTACAGCCAGGTTCTACAACTCATGCTTTTATTTCTCGAAATATTCTTGTGTCTGCACTGACAGGTGGCGCCTCTTGTTTTAAATACTTAAATCTTTTTTGTACATACCACTAGGTAAATTACCTTACGACGTTATTTCCCTGAACTAGTGAGCATATCGGTGATTGAAATTAAAATTTGTTGATGACGTACTGCTGTTCTGTAGAGGCAGGATCAACCTACATTAATGAGATACACCTTCCATCAAGTCATTGTTATTTCAAAACTGTCACATTCGGGTTTGCCAAGCAGCTTTCCTTTGCTTCGCAACTTGTATTAGTCCCCTATCAGTAGAAACCGAAGTTCTGGTAGAAACCGAAGGAGATTACAGGTTTGCTTCATCTCCGTCATTCCGCCCGACAGTTGTCCTATATGTTTGATTCAAGTCTGTCATTAAGTAATTCTGCCCGATACTTGGTTCCGGGATTTAACTTCTTTTTCTTGCATGCTGGATAGGGCTATCCACGTTTTACGTGGGGGATGGTATGTCTTATCTTTATGGGTAAAGATAAAAGATCTTTATGGGTAAAGATAAAAGTCAAGTGCACACATCCAGTATGCAGAAAAACATGCAAAACAGTAGTAGCTGGCAGTGTCAATGCACAACATGTCTCTGATGTGCAAAAAAAAGAATTTATCATGGGTATTCGGTTCAGTTAGGAAATTCTGGCATACCGGACAAGGATATCCGTCATTTTACCGGGGCTAGATATTTCCATCTCACCCTAGAGTCGAGATAAAATTCACGCGCACCAACATCCGGTATGCAGGAAAACATGCAAAACGTTAGTAACTGGCGACGTCAACGCACAACATGTCTCAGATATGCAAGAAATCTATGAGGGATGTGTCTTAAGAGGGATGTGTCTTAATCAGAACCTCGGCAGAGCCTCGGTTTTCGATAAAAACACTTATATCTCGAGTTGGAATTCCCTATCTTCACCGGATACCCATGAAAGCTTCTTGTATTCCAACCCTCGGTATAAGTGTTTTAATGGAACCTCAGCAGAGCCTTGGTTCAATAAATACAGGTATACCTCGGGTTGGACTTCCCTATCTTGACCGGATACCCATGAACGATTCTTATAATCTATCATTTGATTCCAATAATATTAAACACAAATGTTCACTATCATGAGATGATGTATTACGACCAACATCAGGGTCAAGGTCACACTAAGACTGAAGCCTCATGAATGACCTTTTTATCTGTTATTTGATTCCAGTGTTGTAATACATGTTCACCACCAAGAGATGATGTGTATCGTTTATGCTTTTCTTGTAAATATCTGTATGTTTTTTTTTACTCCTAGGAGGGAACACCCAATTTTCTGCAATTATTCTTCAAAATGTCACTATTTTTGCTTTTTCAGGTTTCTTGATTGCTTAGTTAGTAAAACAAAATTTGGTCCAATTGAATATGTTATAGATCTCTACCTTTTCTTAAGAGAGCAGTTGAAAGCCTGTACAAACATATACTTAAATCAAATGAAACTGTAAACTTAAAAAGCTAAATGCAATAAAGTTTATGGTGTTTGGGAGTAGGTTTAAACGATTATTTTCTATTACAGAAAGCTGCGGAGAAAGTGAAGACGGCTAGTCGGATGGAGAAACCCAAACCTAAACCACAAACTGGCGGCTGGCTGGTATGTTATATTGTATATTACCATTTTCCTTAATGTCGATAAACATGGCAAAAACTCTTAAAGGGACACACAGTAGTTATGACGTTGTATTAAGTTTTGGAATGTGTACCATGGCTTATTTATATATTTTTATGCTCCCTGAAATTTTACGTCCGCTTTGTCCGTCCGCCATTCTGTCCATCCCACTTTTGTCCGGAGTATAACTTCAAAACTACTGATGGGACTACAATAAAACTTCACACAATGATAGAGGGCAATGAGAGGAAGTGCAGAGTGCAAGAACCATAACTCTTGTCTCATTCAAATTAGAGTTATTGCCCTTCATAATTTTATACTTAGAAATTGTGTATGGAGCATAACTTCAAAACTACTGGTGGAACTATAGTGAATCTTCACACAATGATAGAGGGAAAGTGCAGAATGCAAGAACCATAACTCTGTCGTCATTCAAATAAGAGTTACTGCCCTTTGTAATTTTATACTTAGATTTTTTGTCCAGAGCATAGTTTCGAAACTACTGATGGGAATGCAATGAAACTTCACACAATGATAGAGAGAAATGAGAGAAAGTGCAGAGTGCAAGAACCGTAACTCTGTCTTCATTCAAATTCAAGTTATTGCCCTTTGCAATTGTATTCTTGAAATTCTTGTCTGGAGCATAACCTCAAAACTATTGATGGGACTGCAAATTGAAAACTGCTGGGTGATAAAAGGCCATATGATAAATTGAGTATACATTTCGGGGAGCATCCATAGGTTCTACTGGTTTTGTTGTTTACTTTGAATCTGAAATTTACATATAGGGGAAATAAAACAATTCCCAATGGTTTTACGTAATAAATAATACCTTTATCTAAAAAAGTTGTGAAAATGTCATACTACAAAATATTTTTTTTGAAGAAACTTAAATTGCCATTTGTCTTATGATGTCTTATCATTATGCCCCTGCTTTCACAAATTTCTTTCATATTTTATTTGTTAATTACTAAGGTCTTACAAAAACATTACTTTGTGTTTCTGATCACCTGGTCGCACTTGGAAGTTTCGCACACTTGGAAGGTTTTCATTTAGGTCTGCTTCCAGTAAAAATTTTACAGTTATATTTTTGTTCATCATATTATTCTCAAAATGCTTTCATGAATTACATTCATCTTTTATTTGTTGATTTCTAAGGTCGTACAAAAGCATTCCTGATCACTTGTGACCACAAGGTCAAGGTCACACGTTTGGAAGTTTTGCGTTTAGCAGGGACATTAGTCAGATACCTGACATTCCTAGTTCTACCTGTAATTTAAAGAAGCAATTATAGCTTTGGTGTCATTCATATTTGACAGGATGAAGATGACGACCAAAATATTTTGATAGAAGATGACAGACGGCGAGATCAGCTGTTGGCACAGGAGCAAGTGATTGACAACGATCTCGCTTTGATTCGGGAGAGAGAAGAACAGATACGCGAATTAGAGGTGAGGTATAGATTTGGTGTTAACATGCGTTTAAATGATTTTAGAACCCCTGAATTAGCTATGAGAAACAGGTGTATGTATAAGTATCTAAGTGACATAAAGTCAAACCTGCTAATAATATTAAAACCATCAAAAAACATTGTGAGGAAGATAATTTTGGGTTTTTGTCGTCTACTGCCGGACTAACATTATTTCACAAAAAGTTAACTCAGTAATAGAATGTTGTATATCGTGATTTAACATCCAATACATGAACTAATTTGTATTCTTCTACATTGTAGGGAGATATTTTAGATGTAAATGAGATTTTCCGGGACCTAGGTGCAATGATATATGATCAAGGAGAGCAGATAGATACAATAGAGGCAAACGTAGAGAAAGCTCATACTGATGTAGAGCGGGGAGCAGAACAGCTATCAAAGGCATCCGTATATCAGGTTTGTATAGCATTTCAAAAGTGATAATAAGCTCCACCCTCTTGCGAATAATTTATTGTCAAGTCTGTTTACATACCTCGACTTAGCGATCACAATGACGTCTGGATGTGAGGCAGTTCATCCTTCAGTCAGTTCATTAGTCTGTGCGTCCGATTTTCATTTATTTATATCTTCTTCATTATTTGCAGAAATTTCACCAAACTCCACCAGAATGTTGCTTATATTGATCCAGCGTCACATAGACAATGGTCACTGTGACCTACTTTGGATGAAATATGGACCACTTCCAGTCTCTGCTATGACATGCATATCTTGCTTATTTCGTGCAGGATTACCACCAAACTTCATCAGAAAGTTCCTTATATGCACCTAACATCATTTGCAGCATTTCTGGTCACTGTGACCTACTTTCGATGAAATATAGGTCACGTCCGATCTCCACTACAATGTGCATATCTTGCTTCTTTCTTGCATCACAATTTCCTTTTATGTTCCTTATTTCCTATTATTTCTTATGCATGTAACATGTGCAAACTTTCGGGTCACTGTGACCTACTTTGAACGAAATATTGGTCACATCAGGTCTCCGCTAGGACATGCATCCACACTCTTAATGAAATTCATTATATTAAATATTTAAGGAGCGAATATCTCTTGGGATTGGCATTAGTCAAATCAAAAATCTGGACAACTTCACAATAGGGCTTGACATGTTGGCCGTGGCCTACAATCAGTTGAACAGCTAAATGTTACAGGAACTAAACCACCAAATCTCACTACAAAACCTTTCTTCCAAACTCTCCCCATGTGTTGAGGTCTTAAAATAGTGCATGTGTGCCAATTAAAAGTCTAGATTTATTCACGGGTACTAAAAAAATAAAACATAGTTGAAAATGCGTAAATTGAATTAAGAGTTGGTAACGCATAATTTGATGCTTTGGCAATGATAACAAATGTCTATCTGGTTAAGGAGTTTATATTTTAGATACAGAGTTTGGATTCACAACATATGTAAGTTACATATATTGCTTGTTGTTAGTAGGCTTCGGAAGGGTGTTCATCTTTTGTAGAATTTGCCTGTAAGTGGTGGAATAGCGGCTATAACATTACCAGAACTGCTACAGCATAATACCCCCAACAGTAGAATGTGTTGTCCAGTGTTAGAGCTTTGGACTCCAGATCGAAAGGTCGTGGGTTTGATCCTCTCATTGGCCATGTAATTTCCTTGAGCAAGTTAATTAATTCACACTGCTTAGTACTGACCATCGTATATTGCCTTAAATGTGCTAAAAGTGACGTAAAACCATAATTCAAATTCAAATCTTTGACGTGACCATTTTCTTTTTCAGAAAAAATCTCGAAAGAAGATGTGTTGCCTAGTAGTGATACTTCTGGTAGTTGCTGCTGTGATCGCTATTATTGTTGTTGTATCAGTGAAATAGTGAGCTTATAAATGGAGTAACTGTGAAAAGGGTGAGCGGATAAGCGAGCTGGTTTAGGTGAACAACTTGTGAACTTGATTGATAAATAAATTCTGGCCAATGTGAACTGCATACTGATTTATCAATCCTGGCCATTGTGAAATGTGGAAGGATTTTTCAGTTCTGATCATTGTGAACTGTGGATGGATTTATAAATTCTGGCCATTGTGAACAGCGGATTGATGGATGGATTTTCCAGTCCTGGTCATTGTGAACTGTGAATAGATTTATCTGTTCTGATCATTGTGAAACTAAATCGTTTCACAAATTTTTGTCCATTAGGTACTGCGGAGGTGTTTAAAAGTTCCAATCATTGCTGTTTATTGATTCATCAATTCATAGAATCATCGTAAATCTTTGATTTATTTATTATTCCAACCATACATTGTTTGCAAACTGAAATTGACAGTGGTGAAATGAAAATGGATTTTACTGGGTCGTTGCTTTTAGCAGTGCAGTTAACGACGCCGGCATCATTATTATGTGTTTAACACCAGTTCTGTGTGTGTATATTTATTATGTTACGGAGACAATAAATTGCCCAATAGCCAATATCGTTACCCATGAAATCCTGTGATGAGTAAGCATGTAATATTTAATTTCGTATCAGTTTGTCAATAACATTTGTCCATGAAATAAATGGTCTTACAACAATGATATTGAAATATATCTATGTACATGTATAGGTGTTTATAGTTAAAAATAAAATGTCGCTATACAGTGTATTAGGCAAGAAATTCAAGAGCTGGGTGTGCAAATATGCAAACGGTGTGCAAAATAATTTGCTAACACGCGCTACACGCCAATTTGCAACAAATGGGTGTCTCTGGGGTAAATTATTTTTACAGATTAAGGTGAAAAAAATATATTTCAGATCATGTTTCTTCTATAAATGTATACAAAACATAACAATATTGAGAAAGTAAGAGTTTGGAAGTGTGTTGTTCAGCACTCCCCAAAATGTTGACCACGATTTTTCAAAAACGGCCGTGCAAAAGACGGCTGCACGATTGGCCGGCTAATACACCGTCGCTATAGGAAGGGGAAAATAATGTTCTTACAGGAACTCTCATCGTCGGAACCAACGTACGATTGATTACGTTATCACTCCATGCAATCGAACGTGGGTACCGACGATGAGGAACACAAGGCAATCTTGATTTTTTAAAACTTCAGGCATTTAACTAACTTGCCAATAATTATGCAAATCATTATTAATAATTATCTAAATAATTAATTTGCATATTAATATTTAGACTAAGTGTTGATTTTATAGTGCTTAAATTGTGTATGTATGTTACATATAGCTTTACAGCTTCAAATAGCTTGTAGTGAATAACAAATATGTTTTCAAATATCCATTTTCTTCTGGCAGTTTTATTAAATGTTTCTCCATAGTAAATGGAGTGTCTACCATAGAACTTGCAGCAACTCTGCAGTTCTGCAGGTAACAAGGTTCTTAGCCCATTCTCCATATTTTATCTTGATGTAAATGGCAGGTGGGCCTGGCACGTTCATTCGTGTTAGGCGCCATATAACCTTTCATGTGTTGGTGCGCCTTAAAACCCAATTCAGTTCCATTTCAATTAAATTTGTATTGAAGGTTATCTGGAACAATTGTTGATGTCTGTCCAGATATTAATAAAACCATCCTTACATTCCATTTTTCATCATTTATGAACTCAACAAAAATTAATTGTTCTACAATGTAGCCTGGGAACACATCATGGTTTACTACAGTAATATAAAATAGCAACTAGACCTTTTCATAAAATGACATCCAGAGCATCTTCATTACTTTAAGACAGGTGCAAATTGCATGGTTATGGAAGTTTGAAATTATTCAAAGATTAATTTATTATTATTAAAGATTATTTAAAGAGCCACACGGCAATCTTGAAGTTTTTATCAAGCGTTAAATTTAGCGTTTCGATTTATTAATTAAGTATCATTTTGACTTTAAACCTGCTTGCATATATATTAAATATAAATATGTAAATACAGTTTTGAGTCTTTACTTTTTCTTGTTTTATTTCTACTATTCATAATTTTGCATTCATGATTGCCAAAAATGTTGAGATTTGACCTTATTTTCACTAGGTGATAAAAGTTGTATTACTTGGTTTTTATCCTTGGGTTCTATAGTAAAATAAAAATCTTTGGCAGAGTAAAAAGATGATAGTTTTCAAGATTCAATTTTGAAAGATACATATTTTGAATCAATTTGCATTAATGTGTATAAAATATGCAGTGTTTCAAAATAATCACACTGTAAATACCTTAAATTTTAACGGTAAACTTGGTTGAACATCAAGGATAAAGACCGAGTTTATCACCTACCAGAATTTAGAGGTGTGTCAAACTTCTGCTCCCTAATTGGTCAGTTTATTTTTATGATGCTTTGTTAAAATTATGAATAGGTTTAAATATATTATTGACCCAATATAATCACCAGTTAATACTTGTAATATACAAAAAAATAGCTTTATACCATTCTTATAATTAATAATGATTGAATAAATGCAAGTTATGTGAAAAACTAAGTTACTACGGGACAAAATGAGTTTTTAAAAAATTAAGATTGCCGCCTGTCCCTTTAAGATTTGACCAAGATTTATGTTAACAAACAATAAATAAAATCTTTTTTTTTCTTCAAATTCACGAATTTATGACTACTGACTTATTTCGATCTATGCTCATGTATCTTTGATACACTTCACTGAATAAAAATCAGTTATTTGCTTATGCTCAATATCTGCTTTACTTACAGACAGTGTCTCTTTAATAAACATAAATCTTGGTCATTTATTTATTTTCCCCATGTGGTTGCTGGGGTAGAATACAACCACTGCAATCTCACAAACACACTGTCACATGCAGAGGGGTAGGACTCTCCCATTCATATTCACTTTGTCATTTTGTATCCTGCCCATTCAAGGTCTTTATCATGACACCATGTATGCAAGCGTGGAAACGTGGCTCCATAGTAAATGGAGTCTACTATAGAATTTACAGCAACTCTGCAGTTCTGCAGGTAAGAAGGTTCTAGGCCCATTCTCCATATTTTATCTAGATGTAAATGGAGGATGAGCACGTTCATTCATGTTAAGCGCCATATAACCTTTCATGCCTTAAAACCCAATTCAGTTCAATGGTTATTTATTTATAATATGATAAATCATTCCGTAATTTAACTTTGCTTATTATACAGAGAGACTGGTCGTAATTTGTGTTTTGATACGTAACAAGATCAGCTTTATTTTGAGTCAGCAAGAGGTACAACATGTGAGGAACTGTTTTGATTACCTCATTCTCCATCTCCTACCTTACCCAGATTAATAATGACTTGTTGATTAATTTATATGTTTTGTGAAAGTATAAATAAAATAATATTATGAATATAAATGCATCTTCATACAGTTATTCCTTACCCACTAAACACTCGATTAAAGTGAATGGGGACGATCTGTAATACTAGTGGCTGTCTATCAACTGTTACAGTATACTTCACCTTCATATATAATGTATATAGCACACTCCCAAAAAAATAGGGCCAAAAGCTTAACTTCGTCCACAGACCAGTAAGTAACCTTTTGGCCGCGGACCAGTAAGTAGCTTCGGCCTCCAACCAGTAAGTTGTGTATTTATTTGTTCCATGTCTTTGCAAGGCTACTTTCCAAATATACCTTAAAAGTAAATTTTGTACTGTTCAATACAATGTCCAATGCTTCCATATATTAAATTTAAAAGTACTTTACGCTGTAGCAATGGAAAGCATATTATGCAATAAACTTTATGTACACACATTTCTTACTACAGAGGTATAGTGTCAGTTAGTTATTTACCATTACTTTAAAGTCGGAATACGCTTCAAGCACACTCGTTTCTATATCGCAAAAATCTTTCTCACAGGGAAATTATTTCCCGTAGCACAACAACAATGTTAATTAAACTCTATATTGTTAACGGAGGTGATATGTACCCAGCCATTAATAGAAACAACTGATTAGAAACATACGCTTCATTAAAGAGGCACGCTGACTTTTTAACTCTTGTGTTTACATAAACATTACCTGCACACTTCCTGTGTTGTGCTTATCATCGGCGCAGCGTGTAGGGGATACAGCATAATTAGTATACAAATATTATTCGTCCTAGTGTGTACAGTTTAATTTTATTCATATTATTTGTTAGCGTAATTCTCTAAGTTGTAATGCTTCCGTGTTCTTTGTCAACTGTTTCAGTGTTAATAAGCATATTCTGCCTTTGTGTATCGTCTGCAACTTGTTTGACATCTGTTTCAGCTATCTCTTGGAGTCATTTATAAAAGCAAGGAAAAGGGGAGGACCTAATCCACTCCCTTGCGGGACACCACTGTAAACTTATGTTGTTCAATCGTATCCCTCGTTAACCCAGCCCAAAACTGTCCCAGTAATACCCATCACCTTTTAGTGTTTATTGTGTAGTAGTGTATAAAAAGCAAACCTGAAATCATAGAATATTCCATCCAACTCGTGGCCACTATTGAGTACATCTGACCAGTCTTCTAATGGAGATGGCAATATTTACCCTTCATGAAGCAAAAATGATATTTCGAAAAGACATTGTTTTGTTTGCATGTGATCTACAATAGATTATTATTTTTTTGTTTTGAGTTTATAAACTTTTAAGACAATGGTTTATAGGTCTATGCTTTTTCTGTAGATTGTTTCCTGATTTGTAAATTGGGGTTACATTACGTGGTCTCGCCTTAATTCCATTAAGCGACGAGAAAGATTACATTAGCCGAATTTTATAACTGATATTTCGACAATAAAATATGTTTAAAAACATGTTTTACTGAAAAAAAAAAATGTGATAAGCCGTTTAAAATTACCTATTAAATGTTTTCATTTTATAATATGCAAACTTTTTAAGCCAAAATTAAGGTTTTATTTTATACCCCAGTCATCCCCGTTTGCGCTTCTTGGAGAAGAGGTTGGATGTGGTATGAAAGTTAATGGTCGGACCACGTAATGATATTTGCGATATTCCAAGAGCTGAGAATTATTGAATCGCTTAATGTCTTGTTTAATATATTTTAATGGCTAAGTTAATTCGTTTCTGCTTTCTACTACCACCTTCGGATTTAGGCCGTCTGGACCAGCTGATTATTATATTGTTATATTGATGATGTCAAGCATAGACGTGACCTTTCTTTGATGGAAAGCTGGGGTTATCAATTGCTACATTTTGCTTTAAGAATATTGCACGATATTTATTAAGTATACATAAACATCCCCAGCTTAAAAGGGGATTGGATAAAAAAATCAATAAAATTCACATCTGGTCATCTTCCGGTAGGTTGAGATATTCACTAGGTGAAAATAAAGGGGTTTACTCGGACTTTATCCTCAATCTCTATATGAAAAAAGAAAATATTAGACCATGATTTAAATTAAATGTATCCATATTGGTGTTTTAAAATCAGACAGCACCAAAAGAAAATACATAGATGTACATAAAAAATAAAGCTTTTAATATAATTATCACTACAAACTAGTTTTATAAAGGGCTTAAGTCAGTTGAGCACCAACAATAAACACCGAGTTTACCCCCTACCAGAATGTGGAGGTCTTTTATTTTATTGATCACTGATTGGTCAAATTATTTTGATGATGTCATTTGAAAGTTATGAATACCATTGGTTTGAGAACCAGTTATACGTAACAAATACAGGGTAATCTTCCATGTCCGATGCAAATGTTCATTACTTTAATAATAGTCTATTTTAGATATGTTACAATGCATGCATTAAATGCATAAAATAGATTGAACTATAAAGTTATTACAATAACAGATACAGTTCTCTCCATTATGGCTGAAAATGATACTCGGTTTCAATTTTGATAGAGCATCATCAATAAAAAAACTGACCAATCAGTGACCAGAAATAAGACATACAAATACATTCTGGTAGGTGATAAACTCGGTCTTTATCCTTGATGTTCAACCAAGTTAACTGTTAAAATTAAGCTATCTACAGTGTGATTCTTTTAAAACCCTGCATATTTCATGCACATTCATGCAAATTGATTCAATATATGTATCTTTTAAAATAAAAATCTTGAAAATTATCATCTTTTTACTCTGCCAAAGATTTTTATTTTACTATAACGTTAGAACCTAAGGATAAAAACCGAGTAACACATGTTATCACCTTCTTAAAATAAAATAAAATCTCAACATCTCTGCAACGGAAAATTATGAATACAGTTGAATATGAATTTGAAAGGAAAACCAAGAAACATTTAAATAATTCATTTTCGTTATGTTGTAGAAGCCGTGAATAGTAAAATCAATTTCAGTTTACTAGAGAACATAAGGTTATGTTTCGTGTAAATGTTAGACCTGTAGCTCGTGTAGTTCCTGAGAAGATGTGTTGAACATTCTCCTCGAAATAAAACGGTGACAGTCGTGGGATGGGACTTCGGTTCATGTCAGCTAATAATTCATGGCTGTCACCCATACATTATATTAATGATACATGTAAACCTTAAGTTTTATCCCATTGCATGTTCAGAGATATTGAACATGTAACCATGACCTCAAGTAGTTTAACTAGACCTTATGGTCCTGACATTTTGCTTAATCAAGGGCAATAACTCCGTAAGATTTTGCTCATTGTTGATCTCGTTCAAGATCCTGTTGAGATAAAGCACATTCAATTCGAATTTAATAAAGTGTTTACTTATACATTATTGTTGTTGTAACTGAGGTGAAATGTCGTCACGTTATCAAGGGCACTTACTCTGTAAGGTACACACTGATTTTGTTCATCGTCAAACTCATTTGAGATCTTAAAATTGTATATATTGTATAATTGAACAGAGATGTATTGTTGAGATATGTAAATATCACGTTTCAAAAACAAATACAACAACACGCGTTATTTACCAGAATCACGATGTACGTACAGTAACAGTAATATAATGTAACATATGCATTACTTGACTGTAACGTTGCCTTAAGTTAACAGAATCAATTCTGTAGAAAAAAAAAGAATAGGAAAACTACTGTAAACATATTATGTTGATTCTAGTTTGCAATCTATACTGTACCGATTATAAGTGGCATAGTTTGTTTACATATTAAACATTTGTATATAATTATGCACTTTTCAGAGATATGTCACTGGTAAAGAGTTTATACTATGTATATTTCCCTGCAATACCTTCTTGTTAATATTCTCTCCCTATATGGATGTGTATATATGCATTTTCAGAGATTTATCCCTGGTAAAGCGTTTACACTATGTCTATTTTCTTGCATCACCTGCTTGTTAATATTCTCTCCCTGTATTAATTCGCCTCTCCGCAAGGCGTTCACATCGATCTCCATATCCGCCACATGTTTTATTCCGAAAACGGTTTTATCCATGCTTCTTTTAAAGCGTTTGCTGACACCGACGCCTATCACAATGGCATTGGCAACAGCCACAATTCCCGCAAACGTGGACAGGAATAGCGCCCACCCCGGGTCTCCGTCTGTCGTTTCCGGGGCAGCAGACGGTCGAAGGCCGGCTTTTTTCTTGTAAAAGATCAACACCGCTAGTATTATTACACCACCTGGAAGAAGCAAACAATAATTAATGTTAATAAGTGATTTTGCACTCTCCTGACACGTTATTACTGTTTTGGCAGCCATGTAAAATTCAGCAATTTTATATTTGCATGCAATACCTCTACATGTGTATTCAATATTTAATGTTTGTTTTAAAGTAATTATCCCCCAACCAACAGCTAACTTTTACAACCTATGTTTCTAAATCTACTGTCTACGAGGTATATATATAACTTACATATTTTGCAATCTACAAACTCAATATAAACGGCTTAACCAGCCAGGCCAACCACGCATATTCAATCACGGGTATTTAAGGACCCGTAAAAAAACTATTATTTTAATCAGCACATATACATTACTATATGACCTATATATACATTACTATATGACCTATATATACATTACTATATGACCTATATATATACTATATGACCTATATATACATTACTATATGACCTATATATACATTACTATATGACCTATATATACATATTACTATATGACCTATATATATATTACTATATGACCTATATATACATTACTATATGACCTATATATACATTACTATATGACCTATATATACATTACTATATGACCTATATATACATTACTATATGACCTATATATACATTACTATATGACCTGAACACCTGGATACAGTTTTGATAAACAGGGTTGTAGTGTAAATTTGCCGTTTTTTGGCGGTTGGTTTCATTAATAATTCTATATTTGAATGCAATATTTTACCTTTGAAGTCAATACTTTTATATGTGTATTCAGTAATTTCTAATTTACACTGTTCAATTTATATTCTATATTGTAAATCATGTGTAACATGTCGGCACTATAACAAATGTATCATACTAGGAAGAGGTTGCAAATTGTTATTGTACTAGTTGGAATTAGATAATTAGATAAATACAATGCTAATATAAGTAATTAAGCATGGTTTTAGTGATAAATATGCCAATTAGTGGAATCTTGATAGTCATGCCGAACTCTTTGAAACCCCAATTAGACAACACATAGCAACAGCAACACGATATTCTACTCAAGTGTTAATGTTAGGGTTATTGATAGTTGAAGGACATATTTCGAGCCTATTGTGTGTGTGTGTGTGTGGGGTGGGGTGGGGTGGGGGGGGGAGCCTAGTGTGTGCGTGGGGTGGGGGGATTTCTATAGGTTACTGTAAATCACTGTTAGCCATGCAATTTCATGAGAACATTTTGATATTCAATTTTGATTCAGATTATGAGGCCCACCCAATAAAGCCTTTTTGTGTGCAGTAAAATATAAACACACAATAGAAAGTTGTCATTTAATGCTTTGCTATCATTCTTGTTCTAGAAAGAATAAAGCAATATTAGACAGACAAGTTTTGTATTTAAACCAGCTATATTATGAATATGATTCTCTCAAAGTTGTGTTTAGCTTTTCTTACCCAAGACAATATCTAATATAGCAATGTAACACAAAGAAAAAACTGCAAGCGGGCCTCAATTTATATACCTGAGTTGATCGGTCATGGAGTATGCAGTCAGTAAATAAGCAAGATTCCAATGCTTTTTCAATGACCAAGTATTAGGAAATATGTCCTTAAAAGAGAATTCCGTTACGTCTTCAGAAACCTCGCCAACATTACGTACACCGTATAACTGGATATAGTTTAAAATCGGTTCCAATTTTGACTCGCTGACGAAACCTTAGATATTTTTTATTTTACCTATAGCTTTTTTATTTATTTAATTTTTATTAAATAGCTATGCATATTGATATATATATATATATATATTAACTTTTATTTTAAAGAGAAAATAGATAAAAAACAAATAAATAATAATAATAATAATGCAGCCGTACACCAATAACATCATTGTTCCTAGAAAGATAGAAAAAAAACAGAAAAAAACAACAATACATGCGCGTGCGTGTGTGTGTGTGTTGTGGTTTAAAGTCGCTTGGAACATATGTAAATGTCTACTTGTAGCCGTGATTTCAATGCTCAACTTTATATACTGCCACACTGGACTACCACGCCGCAGACACGTCATGATAACCCACCCAGTCACAGTATCCTGGCACCGGGCCGAACAGTCTTAGCACCCTACCTTTTATATGCTGTCAATCAAGGAAGCTACTATTACTGTTTTTATGAAGTCTCTGGTGTGACCCTACCGCGGATTGAACCCACGATCTTCCGCAAAAAAGACCATTGTCGATCTGCGATAAAATAAGACACAGGGCTGAGCACTTCATTATCATATACATATAATTTCTGTTATATTGTGTGGCATTTTGTGGACGGATGGACGGACAGACAGATGTAGCCTAAACATGTCATATACCATTAAGATACACAAAAACAGATATACTAATGTACACTATGTTTATCGGCCTATCGTTGTGCCTTTAGGCAAACTATATCGTAAGTTGCTGTCTTTACAAAATATAGTCTAGACACAATGTAACTGAGTATTGAATACCATATGTATATGTATATACTGTGTTAGCGACTTTAACATCATTTTGTTATCTGTATTCACTACAGTTATGTAACCTGGACAATACTACTGTGAATATATTTGAATCCTATAAGTTAATACAACGTAACTATATGGCTTTAGTAGAACACAAACAGGTGCTATACAATGTGAAACATTACTTTGTATTATGTTTACTTATCACTTCAAGATTTGTTATCATTTGGTACGCATAAAAATGAGACGTTTTTAAGTTCACTATGCTGACGCTAACGACGTTCTAGTTCCTACCTCATTGACGGTCTATTTCCAATACTTACTGCAACGAGTTCCAAATTTCCTTTATCTCGTTCAAAGAAATGTTAACCCTTAACCCGCTAAGCATGACTATAATAGCCTTGGCGTCCATTGTAAATCCAAGTAACTCGCAGGCTGATCAGGTTTTACAAAGTCTGGCTGCTGATCAGTCATTTCCCTCCAAAACACCCATTTGTCACATAAATGAAATGGTCTTAATTCAAAGACAGAACAGTCCATTATACATTCAAAGCGGGCTAAGAGGGTTAATATCTCCTTTACTACTGGGTGGAAATCTCTGAAATTTCACACTAGTGCTCTTTAATGGTTATATATGTATTCGGTATCGTGCAAAAATTAGAACTGTGTGCAAAGGGTCGAGTTTTGGCTTGAACATGTGTAAATGTTACTTATTGTGTAAACCTTCGTACGTTTACAAACAATAACTCGTCCATTTTCCACCAATCTTGACTAGAAACGGGTTGATACAACCTGCATACATATCTGGACATCCTAGCATACTAAGTGTTTGTAATATCAACCAATATGCATTTTATATTGAAATACACATTCTAAACAAGTCTGGTAAAATGAACAAGGATTGAAACCACGTCCGCAGGCTCCCAATTTAAAGAAATAAATTAGTAAAAATATTAACTGAACGAATCAAACAAGTTTTCAAAAAAAACCAACCCTACCCTACTGGGATTTGAACCTATGAACCAAAGTGTCTTAATTAAAGGGACACATGAAAACTCACGGCGTCCCGCTAGTTTTTCTGCATAACTTGCATTTGTTAAATTTAATAGTAATTATAAGAATAGTATTAAGCAATTGTTTTTGCATATTATTAATTTCTGATATTATTGCACCAATAATACATTAAAACTTATAGTATAATAGGAGGAAATAGGGAACACTTAAAATTTGATTTATTTAAATGTGACCAGGTTAAAAGCAAAAATGATACTGGATATATAAAACGAGATTTCAAACACTTCAAGATTGCCTTGTGTCCCTTTAAGAGAAAAAAATGCTAATAATAAAAAAAGAAAGAGAATGAACACATATTGCCTCCAGTAGGATTTGAACCCAACCCCAGGTTTCCAGTGTATATTACACATATTGCCTCCAGTAGGATTTGAACCATACCCCCCGTTTCCAGTGTATATTACACATATTGCCTCCAGTAGGATTTGAACCCAACCCCAGGTTTCCAGTGTATATTACACAAATTGCCTCCAGTAGGATTTGAACCCAACCCCCCGTTTCCAGTGTATATTACACATATTGCCTCCAGTAGGATTTGAACCCAACCCCAGGTTTCCAGTGTATATTACACAAATTGCCTCCAGTAGGATTTGAACCCAACCCCAGGTTTCCAATGTATATTACACATATTGCCTCCAGTAGGATTTGAACCCAACCCCAGGTTTCCAGTGTATATTACACATATTGCCTCCAGTAGGATTTGAACCCAACCCCAGGTTTCCAGTTTATATTACACATATTGTCTCCAGTAGGATTTGAACCCAGCCCCAGGTTTCCAGTGTATATTACACATATTGCCTCCAGTAGGATTTGAACCCAACCCCAGGTTTCCAGTGTATATTACACATATTGCCTCCAGTAGGATTTGAACCCAACCCCAGGTTTCCAGTGTATATTACACATATTGCCTCCAGTAGGATTTGAACCCAACCCCAGGTTTCCAGTGTATATTACACAAATTGCCTCCAGTAGGATTTGAACCCAACCCCAGGTTTCCAGTGTATATTACACATATTGCCTCCAGTAGGATTTGAACCCAACCCCAGGTTTCCAGTGTATATTACACATATTGTCTCCAGTAGGATTTGAACCCAGCCCCAGGTTTCCAGTGTATATTACACATATTGCCTCCAGTAGGATTTGAACCCAACCCCAGGTTTCCAGTGTATATTACACATATTGCCTCCAGTAGGATTTGAACCCAACCCCAGGTTTCCAGTGTATATTACACATATTGCCTCCAGTAGGATTTGAACCCAACCCCAGGTTTCCAGTGTATATTACACATATTGTCTCCAGTAGGATTTGAACCCAGCCCCAGGTTTCCAGTGTATATTACACATATTGCCTCCAGTAGGATTTGAACCCAACCCCAGGTTTCCAATGTATATTACACATATTGCCTCCAGTAGGATTTGAATCCAACCCCCGTTTCCAGTGTATATTACACATATTGCCTCCAGTAGGATGAACCCAGCCCCAGGTTTCCAGTGTATATTACACATATTGCCTCCAGTAGGATTTGAACCCAACCCCAGGTTTCCAGTGTATATTACACATATTGCCTCCAGTAGGATGAACCCAACCCCAGGTTTCCAGTGTATATTACACATATTGTCTCCAGTAGGATTTGAACCCAGCCCCAGGTTTCCAGTGTATATTACACATATTGCCTCCAGTAGGATTTGAACCCAACCCCAGGTTTCCAATGTATATTACACATATTGCCTCCAGTAGGATTTGAATCCAACCCCCGTTTCCAGTGTATATTACACATATTGCCTCCAGTAGGATGAACCCAGCCCCAGGTTTCCAGTGTATATTACACATATTGCCTCCAGTAGGATGAACCCAACCCCAGGTTTCCAGTGTATATTACACATATTGCCTCCAGTAGGATGAACCCAACCCCAGGTTTCCAGTGTATATTACACATATTGCCTCCAGTAGGATTTGAACCCAACCCCAGGTTTCCAATGTATATTACACATATTGCCTCCAGTAGGATTTGAACCCAACCCCCGTTTCCAGTGTATATTACACATATTGCCTCCAGTAGGATGAACCCAGCCCCAGGTTTCCAGTGTATATTACACATATTGCCTCCAGTAGGATTTGAACCCAACCCCAGGTTTCCAGTGTATATTACACATATTGCCTCCAGTAGGATTTGAACCCAACCCCAGGTTCCCAGTGTATATTACACATATTGCCTCCAGTAGGATTTGAACCCAACCCCAGGTTTCCAGTGTATATTACACATATTGTCTCCAGTAGGATTTGAACCCAACCCCAGGTTTCCAGTGCATATTACACACATTGCCTCCAGTAGGATTTGAACCCAACCCCAGGTTCCCAGTGTATATTACACATATTACCTCCAGTAGGATTTGAACCGAACCCCAGGTTTCCAGTGCATATTACACACATTGCCTCCAGTAGGATTTGAACCAAACCCCAGGTTTCCAGTGTATATTACACACATTGTCTCCAGTAGGATGAACCCAGCCCCAGGTTTCCAGTGCATATTACACACATTGCCTCCAGTAGGATTTTAACCCAACCCCAGGTTTCCAGTGTATATTACACATATTGTCTCCAGTAGGATTTGAACCCAACCCCAGGTTTCCAGTGCATATTACACACATTGCCTCCAGTAGGATTTGAACCAAACCCCAGGTTTCCAGTGTATATTACACACATTGTCTCCAGTAGGATGAACCCAGCCCCAGGTTTCTAGTGCATATTACACACATTGCCTCCAGTAGGATTTTAACCCAACCCCAGGTTTCCAGTGTATATTACACATATTGTCTCCAGTAGGATTTGAACCCAACCCCAGGTTTCCAGTGCATATTACACACATTGCCTCCAGTAGGATTTGAACCCAACCCCAGGTTTCCAGTGTATATTACACACATTGTCTCCAGTAGGATGAACCCAACCCCAGGTTTCCAATGTATATTACACATATTGCCTCCAGTAGGATTTGAACCCAACCCCAGGTTTCCAGTGTATATTACACATATTGCCTCCAGTAGGATTTGAACCCAACCCCAGGTTTCCAGTGTATATTACACATATTGCCTCCAGTAGGATTTGAACCCAACCCCAGGTTTCCAGTGTATATTACACAAATTGCCTCCAGTAGGATTTGAACCCAACCCCAGGTTTCCAGTGTATATTACACATATTGCCTCCAGTAGGATTTGAACCCAACCCCAGGTTTCCAGTGTATATTACACATATTGTCTCCAGTAGGATTTGAACCCAGCCCCAGGTTTCCAGTGTAAATTACACATATTGCCTCCAGTAGGATTTGAACCCAACCCCAGGTTTCCAATGTATATTACACATATTGCCTCCAGTAGGATTTGAACCCAACCCCAGGTTTCCAGTGTATATTACACATATTGCCTCCAGTAGGATTTGAACCCAACCCCAGGTTTCCAGTGTATATTACACATATTGTCTCCAGTAGGATTTGAACCCAGCCCCAGGTTTCCAGTGTATATTACACATATTGCCTCCAGTAGGATTTGAACCCAACCCCAGGTTTCCAATGTATATTACACATATTGCCTCCAGTAGGATTTGAATCCAACCCCCGTTTCCAGTGTATATTACACATATTGCCTCCAGTAGGATGAACCCAGCCCCAGGTTTCCAGTGTATATTACACATATTGCCTCCAGTAGGATGAACCCAACCCCAGGTTTCCAGTGTATATTACACATATTGCCTCCAGTAGGATGAACCCAACCCCAGGTTTCCAGTGTATATTACACATATTGCCTCCAGTAGGATTTGAACCCAACCCCAGGTTTCCAATGTATATTACACATATTGCCTCCAGTAGGATTTGAACCCAACCCCCGTTTCCAGTGTATATTACACATATTGCCTCCAGTAGGATGAACCCAGCCCCAGGTTTCCAGTGTATATTACACATATTGCCGGATTTGAACCCAACCCCAGGTTTCCAGTGTATATTACACATATTGCCTCCAGTAGGATTTGAACCCAACCCCAGGTTCCCAGTGTATATTACACATATTGCCTCCAGTAGGATTTGAACCCAACCCCAGGTTCCCAGTGTATATTACACATATTGCCTCCAATAGGATTTGAACCCAACTCCAGGTTCCCAGTGTATATTACACATATTGCCTCCAGTAGGATTTGAACCCAACCCCAGGTTCCCAGTGTATATTACACATATTACCTCCAGTAGGATTTGAACCAAACCCCAGGTTTCCAGTGCATATTACACACATTGCCTCCAGTAGGATTTGAACCAAACCCCAGGTTTCCAGTGTATATTACACACATTGTCTCCAGTAGGATGAACCCAGCCCCAGGTTTCCAGTGCATATTACACACATTGCCTCCAGTAGGATTTTAACCCAAACCCAGGTTTCCAGTGTATATTACACATATTGTCTCCAGTAGGATTTGAACCCAACCCCAGGTTTCCAGTGCATATTACACACATTGCCTCCAGTAGGATTTGAACCCAACCCCAGGTTTCCAGCGTATATTACACACGTTGTCTCCAGTAGGATGAACCCAGCCCCAGGTTTCCAGTGCATATTACACACATTGCCTCCAGTAGGATTTGAACCCAAACCAGGTTTCCAGTGTATATTACACATATTGTCTCCAGTAGGATTTGAACCCAACCCAGGTTTCCAGTGTATATTACACATATTGCCTCCAATAGGATTTAAACCCAGCCCCAGGTTTCCAGTGTATATTACACATATTGTCTCCAGTAGGATTTGAACCCAACCCAAGGGTTCCAGTGTATATTACACAAATTGCCTCCAGTAGGATTTGAACCCAACCCCAGGTTTCCAGTGTATATTACACATATTGTCTCCAGTAGGATTTGAACCCAACCCCAGGTTTCCAGTGTATATTACACATATTGCCTCCAATAGGATTTGAACCCAGCCCCAGGTTTCCAGTGTATATTACACATATTGTCTCCAGTAGGATTTGAACCCAACCCCAGGTTTCCAGTGTATATTACACATATTGCCTCCAGTAGGATTTGAACCCAGCCCCAGGTTTCCAGTGTATATTACACATATTGTCTCCAGTAGGATTTGAACCCAGCCCCAGGTTTCCAGTGTATATTACACATATTGCCTCCAATAGGATTTGAACCCAGCCCCAGGTTTCCAGTGTATATTACACATATTGTCTCCAGTAGGATTTGAACCCAACCCAAGGTTTCCAGTGTATATTACACATATTGCCTCCAATAGGATTTGAACCCAGCCCCAGGTTTCCAGTGTATATTACACATATTGTCTCCAGTAGGATTTGAACCAAACCCAAGGTTTCCAGTGTATATTACACATATTGCCTCAGTAGGATTTGAACCCAACCCAAGGTTTCCAGTGTATATTACACATATTGTCTCCAGTAGGATGAACCCAGCCCAGGTTTCCAGTGTATATTAAACATATTGTCTCCATAGATTTGAACCCAACCCAAGGTTTCCAGTGTATATTACACATATTGTCTCCAGTAGGATGAACCCAGCTCCAGGTTTCCAGTGTATATTACACATATTGCCTCCAATAGGATTTGAACCCAACCTCAGGTTTCCAGTGTATATTACACATATTGTCTCCAGTAGAATTTGAACCCAACCCAAGGTTTCCAGTGTATATTACACATATTGCCTCCAATAGGATTTGAACCCAACCTCAGGTTTCCAGTGTATATTACACATATGCCTCCAGTAGGATTTGAACCCAACCCAAGGTTTACAGTGTATATTACACATATTGCCTCCAATAGGATTTGAACCCAACCTCAGGTTTCCAGTGTATATTACACAAATTGCCTCCAGTAGGATGAACCCAACACCCCGTTTCCAGTGTATATTACACATATTGTCTCCAGTAGGATTTGAACCCAACCCAAGGTTTCCAGTGTATATTACACATATTGCCTCCAGTAGGATTTGAACCCAACCCAAGGTTTCCAGTGTATATTACACACATTGTCTCCAGTAGGATGAACCCAGCCCCAGGTTTCCAGTGCATATTACACACATTGCCTCCAGTAGGATTTTAACCCAAACCCAGGTTTCCAGTGTATATTACACATATTGTCTCCAGTAGGATTTGAACCCAACCCCAGGTTTCCAGTGCATATTACACACATTGCCTCCAGTAGGATTTGAACCCAACCCCAGGTTTCCAGTGTATATTACACACGTTGTCTCCAGTAGGATGAACCAGCCCAGGTTTCAAGTGCATATTACACACATTGCCTCCAGTAGGATTTGACCCAACCCCAGGTTTCCAGTGTATATTACACATATTGTCTCCAGTAGGATTTGAACCCAACCCCAGGTTTCCAGTGTATATTACACATATTGCCTCCAATAGGATTTAAACCCAGCCCCAGGTTTCCAGTGTATATTACACATATTGTCTCCAGTAGGATTTGAACCCAACCCAAGGGTTCCAGTGTATATTACACAAATTGCCTCCAGTAGGATTGAACCAACTCCAGGTTTCCAGTGTATATTACACATATTGTCTCCAGTAGGATTTGAACCCAACCCAGGTTTCCAGTGTATATTACACATATTGCCTCCAATAGGATTTGAACCCAGCCCAGGTTTCCAGTGTATATTACACATATTGTCTCCAGTAGGATTTGAACCCAACCCCAGGTTTCCAGTGTATATTACACATATTGCCTCCAGTAGGATTTGAACCCAGCCCCAGGTTTCCAGTGTATATTACACATATTGTCTCCAGTAGGATTTGAACCCAGCCCCAGGTTTCCAGTGTATATTACACATATTGCCTCCAATAGGATTTGAACCCAGCCCCAGGTTTCCAGTGTATATTACACATATTGTCTCCAGTAGGATTTGAACCCAACCCAAGGTTTCCAGTGTATATTACACATATTGCCTCCAATAGGATTTGAACCCAGCCCCAGGTTTCCAGTGTATATTACACATATTGTCTCCAGTAGGATTTGAACCCAACCCAGGTTTCCAGTGTATATTACACATATTGCCTCCAGTAGGATTTGAACCCAACCCAAGGTTTCCAGTGTATATTACACATATTGTCTCCAGTAGGATGAACCCAGCCCCAGGTTTCCAGTGTATATTAAACATATTGTCTCCAGTAGGATTTGAACCCAACCCAAGGTTTCCAGTGTATATTACACATATTGTCTCCAGTAGGATGAACCCAGCTCAGGTTTCCAGTGTATATTACACATTGCCTCCAATAGGATTGAACCCAACCTCAGGTTTCCAGTGTATATTACACATATTGTCTCCAGTAGGAATTTGAACCCAACCCAAGGTTTCCAGTGTATATTACACATATTGCCTCCAATAGGATTTGAACCCAACCTCAGGTTTCCAGTGTATATTACACATATGCCTCCAGTAGGATTTGAACCCAACCCAAGGTTTACAGTGTATATTACACATATTGCCTCCAATAGGATTTGAACCCAACCTCAGGTTTCCAGTGTATATTACACAAATTGCCTCCAGTAGGATGAACCCAACACCCCGTTTCCAGTGTATATTACACATATTGTCTCCAGTAGGATTTGAACCCAACCCAAGGTTTCCAGTGTATATTACACATATTGCCTCCAGTAGGATTTGAACCCAACCCAAGGTTTCCAGTGTATATTACACATATTGCCTCCAGTAGGATTTGAACCCAACCCAAGGTTTCCAGTGTATATTACACATATTGCCTCCAATAGGATTTGAACCCAACCTCAGGTTTCCAGTGTATATTACACAAATTGCCTCAGTAGGATGAACAAAACCCCCGTTTCCAGTGTATATTACACATATTGTCTCCAGTAGGATTTGAACCCAACCCAGGTTTCCAGTGTATATTACACATATTGCCTCCAGTAGGATTTGAACCCAACCCAAGGTTTCCAGTGTATATTACACATATTGCCTCCAATTGGATTTGAACCCAACCTCAGGTTTCCAGTGTATATTACATAAATTGCCTCCAGTAGGATGAACCCAACCCCCGTTTCCAGTGTATATTACACATATTGCCTCCAGTAGGATGAACCCAGCCCCAGATTTCCAGTGTATATTACACATATTGCCTCCAGTAGGATTTGAACCCAACCCCAGGTTTCCAGTGTATATTACAAATATTGCCTCCATTAGGATTTAAACCCAACCCCAGGTTTCCAGTGTATATTACACATACGCCTCGAGTAGGACTTGAACCCAACCCCAGGTTTCCAGTGTATATTACACATGTTGCCTCCAGTAGGATTTAAACCCAACCCCAGGTTTCCAGTGTATATTACACATATTGCCTCCAGTAGGATTTAAACCCAACCCCAGGTTTCCAGTGTATATTACACATATTGTCTCCAGTAGGATTTGAACCCAACCCCAGGTTTCCAGTGTATATTACAAATATTGCCTCCAGTAGGATTTAAACCCAACCCAGGTTTCCAGTGTATATTACACATACGCCTCCAGTAGGATTTGAACCCAACCCCAGGTTTCCCGTGTATATTACAAATATTGCCTCCAGTAGGATTTAAACCCAACCCCAGGTTTCCAGTGTATATTACACATACGCCTCCAGTAGGATTTGAACCCAACCCCAGGTTTCCCGTGTATATTACACATATTGTCTCCAGTAGAATTTGAACCCAACCCAAGGTTTCCAGTGTATATTACACATATTGCCTCCAATAGGATTTGAACCCAACCTCAGGTTTCCAGTGTATATTACACATATGCCTCCAGTAGGATTTGAACCCAACCCAAGGTTTCCAGTGTATATTACACATATTGCCTCCAATAGGATTTGAACCCAACCTCAGGTTTCCAGTGTATATTACACAAATTGCCTCCAGTAGGATGAACCCAACCCCCCATTTCCAGTGTATATTACACATATTGTCTCCAGTAGGATTTGAACCCAACCCAAGGTTTCCAGTGTATATTACACATATTGCCTCAAGTAGGATTTGAACCCAACCCAAGGTTTCCAGTGTATATTACACATATTGCCTCCAGTAGGATTTGAACCCAACCCAAGGTTTCCAGTGTATATTACACATATTGCCTCCAATAGGATTTGAACCCAACCTCAGGTTTCCAGTGTATATTACACAAATTGCCTCCAGTAGGATGAACGCAACCCCCCCGTTTCCAGTGTATATTACACATATTGTCTCCAGTAGGATTTGAACCCAACCGAAGGTTTCCAGTGTATATTACACATATTGCCTCCATAGGATTTGAACCCAACCTCAGGTTTTCCAGTGTATATTACACAAATTGCCTCCAGTAGGATGAACCCAACCCCCATTTCCAGTGTATATTACACATATTGTCTCCAGTAGGATTTGAACCCAACCCAAGGTTTCCAGTGTATATTACACATATTGCCTCAAGTAGGATTTGAACCCAACCCAAGGTTTCCAGTGTATATTACACATATTGCCTCCAGTAGGATTTGAACCCAACCCAAGGTTTCCAGTGTATATTACACATATTGCCTCCAGTAGGATTTGAACCCAGCCCCAGGTTTCCAGTGTATATTACACATATTGTCTCCAGTAGGATTTGAACCCAACCCAAGGTTTCCAGTGTATATTACACATATTGCCTCCAGTAGGATTTGAAC
This sequence comes from Cyrtodaria siliqua, assembly GCA_037043455.1. NCBI lineage: Eukaryota > Metazoa > Mollusca > Bivalvia > Adapedonta > Hiatellidae > Cyrtodaria > Cyrtodaria siliqua. Next base: position 4,589 of record JAWPHD010013547.1, on the reverse strand, counting down.
CCAACCCAAGGTTTCCAGTGTATATTACACATATTGCCTCCAATAGGATTTGAACCCAACCTCAGGTTTCCAGTGTATATTACATAAATTGCCTCCAGTAGGATGAACCCAACCCCCCGTTTCCAGTGTATATTACACATATTGCCTCCAGTAGGATGAACCCAGCCCCAGATTTCCAGTGTATATTACACATATTGCCTCCAGTAGGATTTGAACCCAACCCAGGTTTCCAGTGTATATTACAAATATTGCCTCCAGTAGGATTTAAACCCAACCCAGGTTTCCAGTGTATATTACACATACGCTCGAGTAGGACTTGAACCCAACCCCAGGTTTACAGTGTATATTACACATGTTGCCTCCAGTAGGATTTAAACCCAACCCCAGGTTTCCAGTGTATATTACACATATTGCCTCCAGTAGGATTTAAACCCAACCCCAGGTTTCCAGTGTATATTACACATATTGTCTCCAGTAGGATTTGAACCCAACCCCAGGTTTCCAGTGTATATTACAAATATTGCCTCCAGTAGGATTTAAACCCAACCCCAGGTTTCCAGTGTATATTACACATACGCCTCCAGTAGGATTGAACCCAACCCCAGGTTTCCCGTGTATATTACACATATTGTCTCCAGTAGAATTTGAACCCAACCCAAGGTTTCCAGTGTATATTACACATATTGCCTCCAATAGGATTTGAACCCAACCTCAGGTTTCCAGTGTATATTACACATATGCCTCCAGTAGGATTTGAACCCAACCCAAGGTTTCCAGTGTATATTACACATATTGCCTCCAATAGGATTTGAACCCAACCTCAGGTTTCCAGTGTATATTACACAAATTGCCTCCAGTAGGATGAACCCAACCCCCATTTCCAGTGTATATTACACATATTGCCTCCAATAGGATTTAAACCCAGCCCAGGTTTCCAGTGTATATTACACATATTGTCTCCAGTAGGATTTGAACCCAACCCAAGGGTTCCAGTGTATATTACACAAATTGCCTCCAGTAGGATTTGAACCCAACCCCAGGTTTCCAGTGTATATTACACATATTGTCTCCAGTAGGATTTGAACCCAACCCCAGGTTTCCAGTGTATATTACACATATTGCCTCAATAGGATTTGAACCCAGCCCCAGGTTTCCAGTGTATATTACACATATTGTCTCCAGTAGGATTTGAACCCAACCCCAGGTTTCCAGTGTATATTACACATATTGCCTCCAGTAGGATTTGAACCCAGCCCCAGGTTTCCAGTGTGTATTACACATATTGTCTCCAGTAGGATTTGAACCCAGCCCCAGGTTTTCCAGTGTATATTACACATATTGCCTCCAATAGGATTTGAACCCAGCCCCAGGTTTCCAGTGTATATTACACATATTGTCTCCAGTAGGATTTGAACCCAACCCAAGGTTTCCAGTGTATATTACACATATTGCCTCCAATAGGATTTGAACCCAACCCCAGGTTTCCAGTGTATATTACACATATTGTCTCCAGTAGGATTTGAACCCAACCCAAGGTTTCCAGTGTATATTACACATATTGCCTCAGTAGGATTTGAACCCAACCCAAGGTTTCCAGTGTATATTACACATATTGTCTCCAGTAGGATGAACCCAGCCCCAGGTTTCCAGTGTATATTAAACATATTGTCTCCAGTAGGATTTGAACCCAACCCAAGGTTTCCAGTGTATATTACACATATTGTCTCCAGTAGGATGAACCCAGCTCCAGGTTTCCAGTGTATATTACACCATATTGCCTCCAATAGATTGAACCCAACCTCAGGTTTCCAGTGTATATTACACATATTGTCTCCAGTAGGAATTTGAACCCACCCAAGGTTTCCAGTGTATATTACACATATTGCCTCCAATAGGATTTGAACCCAACCTCAGGTTTCCAGTGTATATTACACATATGCCTCCAGTTGGATTTGAACCCAACCCAAGGTTACAGTGTATATTACACATATTGCCTCCAATAGGATTTGAACCCAACCTCAGGTTTCCAGTGTATATTACACAAATTGCCTCCAGTAGGATGAACCAAACACCCCGTTTCCAGTGTATATTACACATATTGTCTCCAGTAGGATTTGAACCCAACCCAAGGTTTCCAGTGTATATTACACATATTGCCTCCAGTAGGATTTGAACCCAACCCAAGGTTCCAGTGTATATTACACATATTGCCTCCAGTAGGATTTGAACCCAACCCAAGGTTTCCAGTGTATATTACACATATTGCCTCCAATAGGATTGAACCCAACCTCAGGTTTCCAGTGTATATTACACAAATTGCCTCCAGTAGGATGAACAAAACCCCCCGTTTCCAGTGTATATTACACATATTGTCTCCAGTAGGATTTGAACCCAACCCAAGGTTTCCAGTGTATATTACACATATTGCCTCCAGTAGGATTTGAACCCAACCAAGGTTTCCAGTGTATATTACACATATGCTCCAATAGGATTTGAACCAACCTCAGGTTTCCAGTGTATATTACATAAATTGCCTCCAGTAGGATGAACCCAACCCCCCGTTTCCAGTGTATATTACACATATTGCCTCCAGTAGGATGAACCCAGCCCCAGATTTCCAGTGTATATTACACATATTGCCTCCAGTAGGATTTGAACCCAACCCCAGGTTTCCAGTGTATATTACAAATATTGCCTCCAGTAGGATTTAAACCCAACCCCAGGTTTCCAGTGTATATTACACATACGCCTCGAGTAGGACTTGAACCCAACCCAGGTTTCCAGTGTATATTACACATGTTGCCTCCAGTAGGATTTAAACCCAACCCCAGGTTTCCAGTGTATATTACACATATTGTCTCCAGTAGGATTTGAACCCAACCCCAGGTTTCAGTGTATATTACAAATATTGCCTCCAGTAGGATTTAAACCCAACCCCAGGTTTCCAGTGTATATTACACATACGCCTCCAGTAGGATTTGAACCCAACCCCAGGTTTCCCGTGTATATTACACATATTGTCTCCAGTAGAATTTGAACCCAACCCAAGGTTTCCAGTGTATATTACACATATTGCCTCCAATAGGATTTGAACCCAACCTCAGGTTTCCAGTGTATATTACACATATGCCTCCAGTAGGATTGAACCCAACCCAAGGTTTCCAGTGTATATTACACATATTGCCTCCAATAGGATTTGAACCCAACCTCAGGTTTCCAGTGTATATTACACAAATTGCCTCCAGTAGGATGAACCCAACCCCCCATTTCCAGTGTATATTACACATATTGTCTCCAGTAGGATTTGAACCCAACCCAAGGTTTCCAGTGTATATTACACATATTGCCTCAAGTAGGATTTGAACCCAACCCAAGGTTTCCAGTGTATATTACACATATTGCCTCCAGTAGGATTTGAACCCAACCCAAGGTTTCCAGTGTATATTACACATATTGCCTCCAATAGGATTTGAACCCAACCTCAGGTTTCCAGTGTATATTACACAAATTGCCTCCAGTAGGATGAACGCAACCCCCCGTTTCCAGTGTATATTACACATATTGTCTCCAGTAGGATTTGAACCCAACCCAAGGTTTCCAGTGTATATTACACATATTGCCTCCAGTAGGATTTGAACCCAACCCTAGGTTTCCAGTGTGTATTACACATATTGCCTCCAATAGGATTTGAACCCAACCTCAGGTTTCCAGTGTATATTACACATATTGCCTCCAGTAGGATGAACCCAACCCCCCGTTTCCAGTGTATATTACACATATTGCCTCCAGTAGGATGAACCCAGCCCCAGGTTTCCAGTGTATATTACACATATTGCCTCCAGTAGGATTTGAACCCAACCCAGGTTTCCAGTGTATATTACACATATTGCCTCCAATAGGATTTGAACCCAACCTCAGGTTTCCAGTGTATATTACACATATTGCCTCCAGTAGGATTTGAACCCAACCCCAGGTTTCCAGTGTATATTACAAATATTGCCTCCAGTAGGATTTAAACCCAACCCCAGGTTTCCAGTGTATATTACACATACGTCTCCAGTAGGATTTGAACCCAACCCCAGGTTTCCAGTGTATATTACACATATTGCCTCCAGTAGGATTTGAACCCAACCCCAGGTTTCCAGTGTATATTACACATATTGCCTCCAGTAGGATTTGAACCAACCCAAGGTTTCCAGTGTATATTACACATACGCCTCCAGTAGGATTTGAACCCAACCCCAGGTTTCTAGTGTATATTACACATATTGCCTCCAGTGGGATAAACCCAACCCCCCGTTTCCAGTGTATATTACACATATTGCCTCCAGTAGGATGAACCCAGCCCCAGGTTCCCAGTGTATATTGCACATACGCCTCCAGTAGGATAAACCCAACCCAAGGTTTCCAGTGTATATTACACATATTGCCTCCAGTAGGATTTGAACCCAACCCCAGGTTTCCAGTGTATATTACACATATTGCCTCCAGTAGGATTTGAACCCAACCCCAGGTTTCCAGTGTATATTACACATATCCTCCAGTAGGATGAACCCAACCCCATGTTTCCAGTGTATATTACACATACG
>JAWPHD010013546.1:0-67501 GCA_037043455.1 Cyrtodaria siliqua | reverse complement strand
GAAACTGCATCTAGCGACATGCGGCACACGACAAGATTTATTGAAATATGGCCGGTTATACTGAGAAGGATTTTGCCGAAATCGGCACTTTTTGATCGATGCATTCGGTAAAAATGTCTAATAAAATGTTTTATCCTCCACAATATTACAACTAAACCAGTCTTTCATAATTACAATACATTTTAATGATAACAAACACCAGTTTTCCCCATTTAATTTGCCAATTTCACATCGTTTTGTGAAGAAGGTGTGTACCTCAACACCGGTTATTACGTTTCCGGGTTTCAGAGGACAGGTTTAAAACGTGGCTCTCAAAACAGTGAAAATCGGTGTAAAAGCCGGGCATGAAAAAAATGAAGGCGGACGGGGATGATAATCTAGCAATTAATTTATTACGGCATATTGCATATACCGGTACTGTTATTTATTTTCATCTATTGTATATATATATAGATAATGAAATATAAAATAAAATTAGCAATTGTATTCATTATTTGAAAACATGCGATGACTTGACTTGGAAGTCTAATCTCCCTGATGTGATGCTGGACAATTTGGCTTCTTTGGAATCCCACTGTGAGCTTGACTTGTCAAGTGAGAAAGTGTCGCTTATCACAGACGGCTGGAGGTAAAAAGTACTGGTTCTACTCAAGAAAAATAAATTGGCCTGCCTCTAAACAAAAAGTTTTAGACCGTCTTCAATGTTATATAGCCTAACATGTGCTAAAACGACGTAAACATAAACACCATTCAAACAGTTAAACTGTTTATGTCCACATTAAAAATACAAAGCTAAGAAATTAAACGTGTTCCCCATGGGCACATTGAAACACCCAGTGGTGATCTAGTAAGATCTCTAGGAGAAGAACATAGTATTTTACTTTCGTTCTAATCCTTTTTCTGCTATTTTGTACAGATTCCATGCTGTAATAATAATGAGAAATAAAATATGTTTAAACCAAGTAAGATCTCTGGATTATAAGTCTACCATGCCGTGTCACAACCGTTTCAAAAAGTAAGACATTTTAAGACAAATGCTATCAATCGCGGTTGCTGAATCGATTATATACGTTGTTTTTGTTGTGTTGTATTTAATATCTTTCATATTTTTCAGTGCCATTTCCGCCTTAACTAAGCTGCATGCCTAGATATCCTGAATGTTCAAGAATGTCCAAGAAAAGAATATATTATACAAACATTGTTTGTGGTTGTTTATGACTGCTTTCTGCTTTATGTAGAAATCAGCATTAATAACCTGCAACGGATGGCTTGAAAATCAACTTACAACCAAACTAAAAAGGACTGGATGTAGCCGTTATCTGTGGTTGATGGATACAAGAGTTTGAATAAGTGATGTACCAAGCAATCAATTGTGGCCAACGATCAGTTATTTAGTAATTGATATTAAGTTATGACATTCCACAAGAGATCATTGCAAAAAATAGAATTGTATTATCGCTAAGAAAAAACTACAACATACAAGCTACTTCGTCAAGAATCAGTCGGATTACCACTATCTCAAAATAGTACATACTAAACTATTTTTTTTTATACATTGATTACAAAGAAAGCTACATAGCTCACACAAATCACTCTGGATGGCACAGATGGTGGTAACCTCTCGCGTTAGAGACAGGGACGCGAACCCGAGCTGCATTCGTCTAGTGACATTGGTGAGAAGTGAGTGAGTTCGAGTACGTTACCCAGACATGATTTGATATTTTTTAGCGCATCCGTGGTTGAGAGGGTAAAGACGCTGCGTTGGAAACCGTCTCAACGCTGCAGGTTCGAATTCCACTGGGAGATCCACTTGTAAGTGTTGATTCTTACGGACGACGGTAGTATACAGAACATGTCTTACATGTTCTACCCAGGAACAAGTGAGTGGTCAGCTTCCACCACTAAAAAAAGTTGACTGTCATACATAGCCTAAAATGTGCTGGAAAATTACATTTTATTTCAATTGTCCTTAATAAAAATGATCTTGTCCAGTCCATGTGGTAAGTAGCATACACATATAGGGGTCCTTTGTTCAAAGTCATACAGTTTTCATGTCCAGTCATACTCCTAAACCCCTTCTTCTTCTCTTCATCTTCTTCTCTTCTTCTTCTTCTTCCAAGTACAAAGTTGGAATCTTCATAGATCATAATTAGCTCTTGAAATAATGAGACGCAACCTTATTTGCGTATGTGTTTTCAATAGACCGTGTGTTGCACATTAAAATAATGGTTACATGTTCAAGGTCAATGTGAATACTGATGTAATTTTGGTGTTCATTCGAATAAGCTGTCCAACAATTTTAGATAATGAGATGAAACTGTTACCGTATCATTTATATATTGGGCGTGCACAACACCACATATGGGCTCTTAAGTTTAAGGTCAAGCATCTTGGATTTTTAACCGGAGGCCCCGGGTTCAATCCTCCGTGGTGCCACTGAGTTTCGTCGGTGTGTTCTTGGGCAAGGCACTTTCCCTTATCCTCGTCTGTCGGATGGGGACGTAAACCGGATGGTCCCGTGTATCTGTCTATCCTCCGAGCATGTTAAAGAACCATATGAATCCATTCGATAATAAGAGTAGAGCACGGTTCCCGGATTCCTATGTATCCTTCCCCTCTCTCTCTGGGGCAGCTCTAAATAACCTATAATGTGTTGATGAGCCGTTAAACAACATTCAATTCAGTTCAAGCATCTTGCGCAAGACATTTTCCCTTGGCTTTGTCTGTCTGATGGGAATGGTAAATAGAAGGTCCAAACAACCAAAGGCCATCCTGTCTGCATGTTAAATAATTATTACAATCGTTCTGACAGTACGAGTAGGGGGTTGTCACGAAACACCCACATCTAACTATTTTCCCCAAATCCACCCAAATCTTCACCAAATCTACCCCTAAACTTCCCAAATCCACACTAAATCTACCTTATATGCTTTTACAATGATGTTTTTGTACCACATATCAAAAATAAAATAATCATTTGAGAAAAATGAAGATATATGTGTTAATTTATTACTAAATTAACGATATTTGCCTTATTTTTTTTACACATTGTGATAACAAAATAAATGATTAACAAATAATAAACAACTACATCTTCATTTTGCTAAATGATTTTTTTTACAACAACATCGATGTAGCACCATATAAGGTAGATTTGGTGTGGATTTGGGATATTTAGGGGTAGATTTGGTGTGGATTTGGTGTAGATTTGAGAGGATTTGGGGAAATAGGTGGATTTGGGTGTTTCGTGTAACCGGTAGCAGGGCCGAGTTCCAGGATTATTTTGTATTCTTCACCTCTTAATGAGGTGGCTCTAATAACCATAATATGTTGATGATTGTTTTTATTTGCATTCCAGCGTTTTTTAAGGAGTTGAGCTCGCTATGAGACAGTGCCTTATTCATATTAAACTTGATAGTAAAATACACTGATATTCTATTCATCATGTAGATTATCCACATTTTCTGTATGAATTATTATTATTATCTATTTCGTAGAGTGTTACGCTTATCGAAGACGCCGCCATGTTGTTGTTTTTTGTTTGGTTTATGACGTCAGATAACGTTACGTACTTGACGTCAGATAACGTTACGTACAATAAACGCTGAGGGATTCCGCATTAATTTGATTTATTGGTCAGTGCAGGGCCCAGTTGTTCAAAGATCAGTTAGCCTAATCTTTGGTTAGTGTAAACTGTCAAAGTATATTTTCTCATAAAATATGTTTTGTACTAGTTAAAAGTTAAAAATTTGCATTTCTTCTTAACATAATGCTTTCAATGCTCAATATCTGGTAGAAATATTTATCTATCGGAAATTCAGAGAGATTGGACATTTTGACTTAACGCTCGGTTAAGTTAACCGATCTATTGCGTCTAACAAGGACACGGAAATATGGTCATTCAACTATCGGATAAGCCATGTTATCACATCATTCAAATTGCAAAGATGGCCGACCAATAGTCTGTATTTTTTGGTTGACAACATGATTTAATAATAAAAACACATATCTATACTTATTATGTTTTCACGCAATTTACACATCATATTTATGTTTACGGAATGCACTGACCGCACACACAAACTGTGCACATTTACACATGTATTCATCGTGTATATATCTTTACAAATACACTACCCATCTACCAGAGAAAACACAGATTCTCTATAGACCAAAACATTGTCCCAGAGCTGAAAAAACGTGTACTTTGTAAAATGAGATGGATTCAACGAGATGTTTCTTTCATTTATAAAAATCGTTGGCATTCGCATAAGTAAGAATCAAAAGTATCTTTCAAACGTGTGTACCGAGCTATCGTCTGCTCAGGTTTTTCTGTGGATTTACAGATACTCGCAACCTGTTTATTGAGGTAATCGAGATTGCGTAAAACTTCCTTTTCAACCAGTTCATCTACTTCGGTTTCAAGCCTTTCCAACCTTTTCAATAAAGCTTTGTAAATAGTGTCTTCATCAATGCGTTTAATAACTTCTTCAGACGCTTTGGTAAGTATCGCGACATGTGGGGAGGAGGGCGTTTTCAAAAGGGATTCTAAAAATCGAAAAGGCAATGTAAGTACAATTTGAAAAGAGAATTCATCTGTGTCAAATACAGCAAGGATCCTATCTACCCCTATTAGATTTGACGCAAACCAGTCAATTGCCATATGGTCATAGGTTTTGAGATTTTTCTGAACGACTGATACATTGGACTCTTTGAGTAGCTTTATTAGCTTCTCTGTTTTTGATGTGATGTATCTTGCGAGAGTACTGGACAAATGTTGGGTTTCTGTTTTCATGTCTCTAGTTATTATTCCTGTAAGTTTCTCGAGAACAATACGTCCTATTTCCTTTTTGATATATGCGTTGCTATCTAAAACCAAGCTACACGGAAACTGTTCATATTTCCACTTGTTCATTTCTTCTTTTACATTGTACTTATTGATATGGCGCCAAACAGATTTCGCCAATATGCTGGCTTCTTCTCGAATTTTTTTCTTTATTTTAGAATTCATTCGTTGTGCTGTTTCGTTTATTTCGACCGTTTTCTCGTTACAGCTTTCCTGCATTTGATCTCTTTTGCCTTTTGTAGTATTTGCATATTGAAGATGTGTTTCAATGGTGCTGGTAATGCAACCATTCACACGTTTCAACCACCTAAAAAAAATATACAACATGGCTAATTATATTATATACTGTAACAATGAAAGTAACAAAGAAACGTTGGACAGTATCATGTTCTTAGTCCATAACAGTATAACAATTTTCCAAATTTCCCGCATTTACCACTGATAAACCAGAGCATAAGAGATGCTTTTTGGTGATAAGGTTTAGAACTGTATTAGCGTTGTAAAAGACCGGCAAGTGTGTCTGATCATAAATGTGTGCGTATAGTTACGCAAATTTTGTTGGAGTGTGTTTTGATTTTGGTTTGTTATAAAAACAGACAGACGACGCATATACAAAACAACCTTAATCTATAAAATGCAAATGTTTTATATTACTCGTCAAAAATAATCTACACACTTCAAGTCTTCCCTTATTAATTATTTTGTTTTTAATATTGACACTCAATGTCCAATTATATACTTTGATACTGAGCTACCCATTCTACGATACAGACTGGTTGACACGGCCCGAGGTTGCACGTAGATAAGGAGTTACTTTCAACTGTTAAGACTATTTCTTTTACTTGTTTATGCGTATCTTTTTCGCGGATATCTCTTAAACAGTGTATAAGTGTATGCACAACCTTAATTACACTCTTTGTAACAAATTGATATAATTCACTACTTTTCATATGAATTAAATTAACGTAGATAATATGCAATTTACAATTTAATTGATACCATGATACATGCAAAACCACATCGATTGGTTCACCAAAAAAAAATCCTTCTATAAGTGTTCTCAATGGTGTGACGATTTATTGAGTGCCATGTGCATAGAGGTGGATACACGCATTTTTAGGAAACAGTTCTATTATTTTGTCATTAGTTGTGTGGTTATAAGTAAACATTTAATATCCATAAAAACCTCACGTTCGGAGAAGTTTTTCCCTTTTACATAAGTATATTATTAAGTGATGTATCTCTATGTACAAGGTATGACAACTCTTGTACATATGTAAATGTTCTTCGAATGGCAAAACGGCATCGTCTGTGACCAATTCTAGGCTAGAGAATATAATGTTATCATGTTCGTAATCGGCAAGGTGTCCTTATGTCACAGAAGAAATTCCTAAAAGATGGGAGGCTAAGAATTACATACCTTTTTAAAAAAAGTCGTTAAAAACTGGAAAACTTGCTTTAAAAATGATTAGCATTGCACAATTAGGTTACCATAGCTAGAGCTTTTGAATACATTTTGAAATTTTGGTGGAAAAATAGCAAAAAAAAAATAAACATCGCAAATATTAAATATTGAATTCGGATTTCATTTTAATATAAACGCAGATATTTCGTTTAAGGCTAAAACAAGCAAGCAACATTGAAGATGTTTGTGTTTTTCAAATTTTCTTTTCGGGTTAGATATTCTTCAGATAGTTTAAAGGCAGTTTTGTATAGACGCATAATTTCTCAAAATTGTTCACATATAATCGCAAATTTTATAACATAAAATCTGAAAGAACGTTTTACAATTTCGAATTCAGATTCAACAATGAGCAATTGCAACGGTGTTTATCGTTCGGGAACCTATGTGTTTAATAATTCAACCACTATTACATTTTGTTTCAATAGAAAACACAAAATTAATGTAGTTAATTTGTAATAGTATCCATTTGAACATTTTCAAGGACTGTTGAGTTGGTGCAGAAGTGCATTACTTTTCAATTACATTATCTTTAACTAAGTGTCCACGTATGTAAACATTTGTCAATAAACGTTTCGAAAAAAATTTAGGTTAAACGTATATACAATATTTGTGTTTTGATATATAGGGGCGGAGATTGTTGGGGTTGTGTTTGAAGAACACGTTTCGAAGTATTACTTTGAATTTTATTATTTTAAAATAAATTCACATCAAACTGAGTAGTATATACTTTACACTTTTAACTAGTATGTAGTTATTAATTATATGTTCAGTATTTAATTCAGGATAAATCTTTCGGAATATTTATGCAATATCTCCATCGAAATTGTACAGAGCATTGAATGCATATTGAAAGAACATATGCTTTAAAATACTGTTAGAGTAATGAATTATCTACGTTGTTACGTAATATTGCTTTCATAAAATTACTTTTTTGTAGGATCCAGACCATTCTTCAAACTGTCTTCAACAACGATGAGGATCTTTGCTCTTGCAATATCCTTTTGGTCGACATCAACTCCGGTGCATTGGCTAACCCAACCCCTTGCCTACAAGCAAAATGTAAAATATAAGTTTACTGTACCCTAATACGTCAACAAGAGCAGTGTCGATTTAATTATATATATATAGTATCTTAGGTAATGTTCAGTCAGGTAATTAGGATTCGGTTTCACTAAGATCATAACTCTGATCATTATTCTTGTAACAACCTGTGTATTAACTCGGGACTCATTTTTCGATTTCATGAAATGTTTGTTCTATATACTTTCTGTGAGTGCTTGCCGTTTAGGATATACATAAGACAAATAGTATAATAAATAAATAAATACATAAAACGAAACATACATAAACACGTTAGAACTGCAGCTAAACGGAACATACACTTATTATTGTTATTCTGCAATCCCCTTTAAAACATAGATTTTCATTACGTAATTTGAAATCGGGAACCAAGAATGGCATAACAAATGTGTTTAGTTTATATTGATAAAGCAGCTATTGTTCGATGCCCACATTACTTCCAGATTTTATTTCTTGAACTCGGGAGCATTTATTAGCTTACTCCAGTTCAGTCTACTAACATGATTAAGGATAATGTTGTTCCACACATATAACTTAGCTCACCGTGTTTTCAAGGCTGAGATGTCCGAAAAGCAGAACAAACGTCCAACTATGTACCGGATTAGCAGACTCAAACACATGAGAAACAATATCCGATAAAAGTGAATGCTAATTGTTGCTCGAGCGTGCGTAGTAGACAAACTCAAATAGGCTGACCTTCAGCCTCGGACCAGTATCATGGATTCCCAAATTACGCAAACAATTCTATACATCCCGTTTTATTTCTAATTCGAGTGAAAACATCTCCGAACGTTTACATTGTTTTACTGCCGTTTAAGTTCTTGTGAAACTGTCTTGAGCTAAAGCTTATGATAGCTCTGGGATTACGTTATTTTGGTTAATTAAACATTCAAGAGACTTTCTTTATAATGCTGACAATGAGCGTCACGTTTCATATACAAGTACTTTTCCACCTATATATAACCTTATCCCACAGCGTTAGCAACTACAAGCACTTTCAAAAGACATATTCTACAGAAAAGCTACTACTGCCTTGGTTTGTAACAATATGACAGTTTGTAGTTTGTTTTGCTAACGGCATTCAAGACAATTACCATGTGTGGACTTGCCAGGAAGCAATTGTATTCGTATTGAGTAAAACTGATTCGTCAGGTATAGAACTACTGTGTTAAAGGGGAAATAGGTACGAACATAATACTTCTTGTCGCAGGTTTGTTGTACTTAAAGCTTCTCCAGTTATATATTTTATATACATGATCATTTATGTGTTTTACTTATATTGCCTATTAATGCCACCTTGTTTATTAGAGAGTATAACCTGGCGGGGATATCTTTATTTACCCTGTCCCGTTTATTAGGATGACACTAGCGTTAGAGTGCTGTTTGGTGCACCCTAGCACCTGGCTTAAACCCCATGCGGCCCCTGTTTGCTACTGACCGTTCCAATGCGGTAGCCCTGTTGTCAACCCTTTTGTGTTTGTGATGTTTCATTTTGCCTTTTATTGAAATTTAAGTTGTTCTTTGTTTCTGTGTGTGTTAGTGATATCGCACGGTATCTGGATTGTACATTGATTATTCACATCCCTTTCTTTTCTCTATGGTTAATAATATCTACTCTGAAGAAATTCATTTCAACGAAACTGGTAGTACTTAAATTGTTACTTTTCTTTTCTTAATTAGGATTAAAAAAACAACAACATGGAGCAGTAGTTAGCACCTCCTATAACAAGAGAGATGTTACAAATTTGACATCATCACTTAGATGGACATGTTTCTCTAGCAACATCTTATGAGATATAGGTTGCTCAACATATTCATTTATTCTAGAGCATGTACTTAAGTTGAGGATTTTAACATATGTGTGTGTGGAAAACAAAATATCTTCTACATCAGGTCTCCCATTAACATAAACTTCGAAAAAACATTGGCAAAATACATACCACAAAACAAATCCTTTTTAGTTATCCAAGTTAGAATTCGAGACATTTTGGATAAATTATGATATAATCTATACAACGAGTTGACATTTAACATTTGTTAACGTGCATATCTACATTTAGTGCATCCACATTGGCGTTATGAAATGCACGTACATTTCCGGGTTCTGCAGTTACATCGCACACATAAATCATTTTTTCAAAAACAGTCATTGCATTATACTGTCAAAGTCAAACATTATAAATACCAGTAAAATCAACTGGAATTTATTCCGAGACAGATTAATGCAGCTTGAAATTTAGTGGAAAAGTTTTAATCCATGGTAAACAATGTTAAATAACATGGTACATAACTGCATAACTGCTTGCCTTCCTATAAACATGTTAGGTATCAAGATTCAATCTTAAAATTTAGAAAATATGGGTTTAGCAATTTTCTTCCAAAATGGTTTGCGAAAAATCATTCAACATAAACATGTATAGTTAATGGTGTGTTTTCTTTGACAGTTAGTTTATAATCGTAACCCTGATCTATTTTGTTAAATATAGTAATCAGTTAAGAACTCTTCTGCGACAAGGACTATCACAACCTGATTTTTAAAGTGACATGACTTGCAAGCTTCGTAAGATCCTCTGTCATGATCACTTTCATATAATATGTATCGGTCTACTAAATGAGGTTATGTCCGTCATCTTACAACGCACTGCATGCTTAGTGGTTGACCCATTTAAAGTTTACAACTATGCTTACCTTTTTTATTTTGCTATGACACGACAGATTGTGGACATTAAGACGTCTACCAAAATCTCTAAACGACAAGTAATGTTTAATGTTTGTTTCATTTTTTTCGTCTTTCCCATAACCGTGTATTCTCTTATTGCTAAACCTCTGCCAACATGGCCAAGTCATAATTTGTTTCTATAGTAATCTACATTTATTTAAAATATTTGTATTTAAATTATAATACCTATATTGCTAGAGGATATACACGTTTATCTGAATTTATTATCAATACCTGCGCCACACTGAATTTCATGGCTTGTTCTGGTTTAAATTCGGTCCATGCTGATTTCAGTTTCTGGATATTTGTGTTCCAAACTCTTTCTTCTGGTGTCGGTTGCAATCTGTGTAAGACAACAAATTAAACTGTTAAAGATGTCATTTAGAAGTTGATACCTTTATTTCAGAATTCCTTTGCACTATAAATATACACTGTTAAACATGTTAAATGAGGCTTTCCTGCCTATAAGTATCACACGTGTTTAAATGTCAACAGAAACGATTAGGCTAAACAATATAAAAGACAGGTAGCATTATTAAACATGTTAAACAAAACATAATATGTTTCTGTTCTAACAAATTACCTATAATCAAAACGTGTCTTATAATACATCAACGATAGCAACTATGGCTATACAATCCATAGACATGATAAATGGACAATGTTAGTTACTGCATCCAGAAACCTGCGTAGATTGTGAGAGATGAAACGCAAATACAAATAACAATTATGTGTTAAAGAGACACACGTCAATCTTGATTTGTTTAAAAACTCACGGCGTCCTGTTAGTGTTCAATATAACGTCCATATGTGCAATCATCGATATTAATTATTCGAATAGATTATTGCAAAGCAAATTGTTTTTATTACTAACGTTTCATAAAATTACACCAACAATATAGTAATACATTTCTGTGGTAGCGCGAAGCCGCCGCGGAGGGATATTTACTTAAAAACGTCACGCGCAAAAACGTAAACAAACTGCGTTT
The DNA here is from genome assembly GCA_037043455.1 of Cyrtodaria siliqua. Lineage (NCBI taxonomy): Eukaryota > Metazoa > Mollusca > Bivalvia > Adapedonta > Hiatellidae > Cyrtodaria > Cyrtodaria siliqua. Next base: position 56,402 of record JAWPHD010013546.1, on the reverse strand, counting down.
TGAGCAGACTTCAGGATGGCGGTCAAAATGACACCAGTGATGTAAACTGTATTCAACTGACAATGTACAACGATGACACACATAAACAAATACATGAATTCGTTTGTTACAGAATGAATTTTAAGTTTTTACGTGTTTGTCGATTATTTTTTATGAAAAATACGATTTCTAGGCTTTTACAAATTACCAAACGTTTCGAAAATTTATGTGAACTTTTAGCTTTTAATCAAATTGATAATTACAGTTTGTTCTTATAGCGCGAAAAAAGACGAAAGCATTAAAGTCAAGAAAAGGTCTTCCTCTATAGGCCTGTACAATTTCATCAAAATTTGGAAAAAGTACTTTTTTCTTCCCAAAATAACGTTTCATGACCGTTCATAAAATTGCACACAGAAAAGTGAGACTCTCTTCAACCATGTGCTTCATACAAAAAACTTTCAGAATCACATTTTAATCGCTACAATTAAATCATAATTTATACAAGCCATTTCCTTATAAAATAACCATAATTTTGTTGGTCTACTTTTAAAAATAAATTTAGGTCTATGTTGTGTTATGTGAACATGATTTCAGTCAACAAACCTGCGAAAGAGCAAAATGTCAGCTGTTTATCGATCCACTTCAATATTTTCATTTTGTACCTCGATTTGTATGAAGATTTTAACAGCGAGAAAAAAGACAAGAACATGAACGATTAGTTTAATCCTTCCTCTGGCAGTATGTCAATTGTCAAGCAAATTTGAAAAAAAGTACTTTTTTCTACCCAAAAAAACGTTTGGTCACTGTTTTACGCAAGCGTTTCTAACGTTGTTTTTGTGTAGTTTTGTTACACGGCATGGAATACGGCATGCACTACATCGGTCAGCTCTGTGCGTGATACATTCTGAAATTACCTGTAATATTGTAGTGAACAGACAGTCGATAAGAGACAAAATAGTTATGTTAACATGATATATTTTAAAATCGATTTTTATTGAAAATTTTGCAAAAAAATCAATACCGTGTTTCCCCGAAGACCACATTCCAACACAGAATTTTGTGACGTCACAATGGTTGTAATAGTATAATCCCAGGGTGAAAAGGTGTACGCGGACACTTTTTTAAATCTTCGTTCGAAAGGACGTGTGTTTTAATTGGTTTTTTTTGGCCTAAGAGCCCTTTAAAAAAGTATGGCTTTTATCCTTTCGACCCATCCATCCCCAACCCCCACAACCAGCACATTTTTTTTTAAATGGACAGAATTTATCTAGAATGCGAACTATGATTTTAAATGTATTTTAAAGGCCATTTGGATGTCGACGCAAATATATGAACTAGGGCTTTATTGATTTGAACAGCGACCGCAGAGGTAAGTAAGATGGGTGAATAGTCCAATTAGACATGCCATCACCAGGGCTCCAGCTCCTTAGATTTAAAGCCTTTCCAATGTGTAACCGAGGCCTCTTTTTTGAAAGTCTGTGAAATAGCATCTTTGAAACAAGCTGTGTATTAAACCGTGCCAGCGCCTTTACCTCTGATATACCAAGAACACATGATTGGCAATCGACCACTTACATGTATGTGTACCCTGCTGCACCCCCCTGTGTATTTCACATATTAAAAATTGAAAACGTCATATACTGCAATCAGTAAGGTTAAAAGACATGTAGTGCGCTTGCAACAATATTGTAGGTTATTAAACTCTAAAGTTTACCTTGTTTTTTTACGTCCACGTCTTCCAAATATGTACTCATAACAATTTACGATTTGATCCCATTTGTTGAAGAAAAACAAGGCACGACCTGGGTCCATTATGTCAACTTTGTGTTTGTCACAGTAAACGTGCTGATCTCTAATTATCTGTTTTAACTGTTAATACATAAAACGCTAACACATATATATAATCCGCAGAATATTTAAGTTTAAATATTAATTCTTAAGATGCTTTAAGGATGTTGACTGGGCAAGTTTCGACATGTTCAAGTATAAGAAGTTTAGTTTTAAATTCATAGTTTTATTTGATAATATAATAGTTTCGTTTTTGGAATCCTAGTAAAGGTACGGTCCATATATACTAAAGGAAAACAGAAAACGCAACTCGAGAATATCCGCTATTTAATTTATATACTGCACACCATATTCCACGTAAAATTTTAGAGAAATCCCAAGACTTTTTTAAAAAAAAGAAGGTCGCAGCTAGTTAGAGAAAGGACAAAACCGAGCTGTTGAAAACCTTTTAATCACAGTACACTTTCAAACACGAAATTCATTAATGTTGAAGTTCTGCTTTGAAAAGTTTAGTTATTTCAGTGTTGTATTTAATATAAATATATTTTACATCCTACGACTGCGCATCCCCGTACTCAATAATGCAACTTTGAAGGGATAGGTCCTCTAAATGGTTTAGTCCTTCTTTTCCGAAAGGAAATTCTAAATATAAAGCGGAAAATTCGAACTGCATTATTTCGTTTTCCCTTTAGTATAGGTTTGGTTCTTAAAATAAAAAGAAACGGATGAGGATTAAAATAGTTTTTTTTGTATTTTTTGGATATATATATAGATATGTGGACGAGTCTAAGGAGTCTGCTATTAAGCGAGGCGCTGTGTCGATGTTGGTGTTCTAGGACTGCTGGTTCGAATCGGTCGGTCAGTGGTTGGTACAGCGTTTAAACGAAACACGCACGCACGCATGCACACACGCAATCACACACATAATATATATATAATTTATATAAATGGACAATTATTATTGAACAGTGCTTAACAACTTAATATTCTAATCCGGTTTTCGCTATTACGGCTTCGTCAGAGAGTTATAAAACTGCAACATAAATCATAAATATACAGCAATATACTTGTGGAAAAGTATACAAATAAAAACAAAAACAAAAATATTGGTACACCTCAAACAGTCTATAAAATTCCTCAAAACAGCGTCTATGAATATTTCTGATAAGAACTAATTTGCTGTATGTTTTGTTTTGTTTTATGTTCATAACTCTCTGCTGATGAAATCGTAGAGACGAAAACCGGTTTAGAGTATTAAGATTAAGCGACGTTGAAAAATAACTGTCCATAGCATAATTAATTTGTTCCTTTTGTTCACGCACCCTTTCTGGATTTAGTGTTTCAAAGTGTTTTTTTTCCTTTCATGCATGATTTTTTTAACACACACACACACACACACACGCACGAACGCACGCACGCACGCACGCACGCATACGTACATAGGGAGGACTATTTGCAAACAACCAAGGACAGACTTTGCGAATAACCAAGGACAGACAATCAAGAACGAACAACGGCAGGGCGCCTAGTTATGATGAGAGACACAGAAATCAAACGTATGCATTCACTTCCTAAAGAGGATAGCTGCAACACACGCTGATATACTATATCTCTACATCTCTACATCATAACCTACTCGTCTAGAGGCACAATTAACATATACACGTATACATACATACAATTATAGCTTATATGAGTGGGATCACATTTAAGGATTTAACCACACACATACTATATTAAGACAGTGACAATGAAAGATGCCTGATCACTAGGATTCAGGGATTTAAGTAAATAGTATATATTAAAGGGAGATAATTTGAACTCACAAAGGCAAGTTTCGAAATTCAGGATCTAAAGAGATTCACGTTCACAAAGCAGAATTATATATAGGGAGAAATATTTGCGAACAACAAAGGACAGACAACCTTCGGACGAACTACGGCAGGGCGGCTAGCACGATGGCAGACACAGAAATCAGACGTATGCATTCACTTCCTAAAAAAGATAGCTGCAACACACGCTGATATACTGTATCTCTACATCCTAACACACTCGTCCGTAAAAAAAACAACTCACAACGGTAAATTTCGAAATTTAATATATAAGGGATTCACGTTCAAAAAGCAGAATTATATATTCTGGAGACAAATATGAGAACAATCAAGGACAGACAACCTTCGGACGAACTACGGCAGAGCGACTACCTATGATGAGAGACAAAAATATATACAGAGAACATTTTGTACCAACCACTTACCAAAGGATTCGAACCCTAGGACACCAACACATCGCCTTGCCGAAAAACAGACGCCTTAGCCCACTCGGCTACCTAGTCAAACTAAACATATTTTTTTCGAGAAACTGCTTATATAGAGTGCACAAACCGAACATACGCACACATGTATTTTATAAATAAATTATACCCTGTCATACTGTAACCCTCCAGCGTTACCGGCGTTAATGATGTACAAAAACCCGACTGCCTTGTTAAGATACTTCATCAGCATGTCTTTCATTGCTTTTGTCTCACCATACCCTGGTATGTCAACCAGCGTTACCTCCTCCTTTAATAAGAATAATAAGGTTATCAATGTATGCGAAAATGAATAAAACATGTATGTTTAACTTTATATCTACACATAAAATAGGTTATCCGATCAACGTGGTCTCATTACACTTATAACTATGTGAAGGTTTATCTATATAGTTTCAGGATCAGTAAAAACAAACTGTACGGTTACTTGATTTAACATTAGTGATATACAACTTGTATTTCACTTAAAGGCATTTGCTGTAGTTTTCCATTCGCAGCTTTTTTGGGCGACTTCTCTTCTAAAACTATTGGATGGATTTTCCTACAAATTTACAGGAATGTTGCTTTTGATGTCTAGTTGTATTTTTCTTATTTATTTTTTTGAATTTTGAATTTTATTTAATATATTTCTTTCTAATTTTTTGTTTATTGTCTTTATTTAAATAAAGGCCTATTATTAGATACATAAAATAGGAAAAATATAGCATTTTGTAAAAATTCCAACAAAATTAAAAAAATTAAGCATAATGGTATGGTTCCAAAAACCAATATTAAATCTCAATGTGCATGGTGACCTATCAATTTAATTGAACATATTGTCTAAATATATGTTCAAATAAGTGCCTAGGAAGTTTGAACAACTTCTGTTATTAGGAACATAACAAAAAAAGGAAAATATACCATTTCTATATAATTTCAAACAAAACTTGGCCTTTTAGAATAGGGGTAGGGTTTCAAATTATTTTTCTAAACAAGCATGGGGACCTCTCATTTTTATTGCACATTTTGTTTTTATATAGTTATTTTAAACTATGTGCTTAGAAGTTTAAAAAAATTCTATTATTGGGAACATACAAAAAAAAAAGGAAATTGTATCATTATGGGCTAATTTGTGCATAAATTTTGGCAATGGTCTCAATAGATTTTGTAAGAAAATATAGGCTTTACATAAAAATGAGCTTTAAATGTTATTGTAATTAAATGTTCTTTACTTTAATACAGTTTTAGCAGAATTGTGACCAATGAAGAAATGACTTCAAAAATATATTATTTAGCTATTTCATGGACTTGTTCAACTGTTTGGACAGATTGACATGACGGTGGCATTACAAATTATTTTTTAACATTTTAACAAGCATTGTGACCTACCATTATTTTTGCCTTTTCTGTCTATATATATATAACAGACTTACTGTACAAAAAGTTTAAAGAAAATCTGTTATGCAGAAAAAACTATAGAACATGTCTTTAAAATTATTCTAATGCTGGTCTTCAATTAAGTAGACATTTTACAGAAGACTTACTAACAGAAATAATTACGTAATTGTTTTTTCTGCATAATAGCTAGGAACCTTTTTCTTATCTGTGTTTTTTTTTCTTTTCTTTGGTTAACCGATGAACTTCAACAAACCTATTTTGAGAAGAAGTGGTTACTTTATTTTCAGAGATGGGGCCCAATTTGTTTATATATATCTCAGATAAAATCCTACATTGAACAAAACGGATCCAGAAAGGATACAAAATGATAGAGCAATTTTTGTTAAAATTCAATGAGGAACATTATCAGAAATGAAAAATACTCTTAGCTATAGGGTATACTAACTAAAGTAGATACTGGAGCGCTTTCGGCTTGACGCTTTCTTCAGGAGTACAAAGACATATTTACAAGAAAATAATCTAAACAAGTATTTCAATGAAATCAAATCTCGAAAGAAAATGTAAGATATGATTACAATTTTAATATTGGATATCATATATATATATATATATATATATATATACTTTCCAGCGACCGGTAAAACATACGTTTCTCCTGCGAGCACGTGGGTCCTTTTCTTCAAAACAGTACAAATGTTTATTTCAAGAATTAAATGTTCCGTAGTCACACGATCAGATATTGTGAGTATAATTAGATAATTATACCGCCTTTAAAACTGTCATAACCTATTAAGATCTTTGGTAAACAACGAAAATTATATATTTATTGTATTTATACCCACAAACTGCCAAAGGTCTAAAATAAAATCTGCAGTACTAACTTTTTATGACCAACTTTTTAATTGATTCTATTCGCAAATGATCAATTTATACTTGTTGCACATAAACATGTCCAGGCATGAACGGATTTAAAATCTAGGTCTCCTATAGTCCACTCCGAAGCGTGCCATCTATCTCTCTCTCTCTCTCTCTTTCTGTCTCTCTCTTTCTTTCTTTCTTTCAATTTTCAAAATAACCTTTCAACAGATGCGCAACACTTTGACATTATAGAAAACAAAATGTGTCCTACCTCTAAAAGCTCATTATCAAAGGGCCAGTGTATTACTACTTCGGAATGATCTGTTTTTTCATCTTCATTGGCACCTGCCTGCTTCGATGTTACTGTAGTCTCTAAAGTGTTAAGCACAAATGTTGCTGCTTTATCTTGGTCGGTGATTGGGGAACTTGGAGAAATCGGAGTCCCATCATTTGGTACGACGGCTAGCGTCATAGATTTCTGTATCTTAATTATTCCAGCGGTAGCATGCTGGTAATCAACGGGAAGCAATGGTACACCAAGCATAAGGTTCAAAAATGAACTTTTTCCAGCACTAGTTTCACCTAAAAGTTATGATAATACATGCTTGTTAAACATCTCTCTATGAGTCCGTTTTCGCGATCATGCCATAGGAACTTATTCAACATCTGGGAAAGATTGCAAGCGTGGAAAGCACTAGATACCGATACATTAAATAAATAAATATTAAAAACAATTGTTGGTGCTTGTACCGAATTGAGCTTTTGATTTGACTGTCATACTATTAGAAATATCACGCAAACTCTAATAACGCAATTAAATAGCTCAATTAAAATGACCTAGACACTGAAGCGCAAACACATGGTCACGCACACTATAATGTGGTTTTAGGAGGGCATATGTGGTATAGGTTTTGCAGTAATGGATAGCCGCTACTGATGAGTATAACTAACCAACCACTAACGAGGTCACTAGTCCAGTAGGTCTTGAACACTAAATACTGCACGGAGTACGTCAGATAGTTAATTGTTGTATGGGTCAATTGCCTATATATAGGTATAAAAGTCGAACATGAAATGTAGCATTCATGGAACATATTCCACCAACATCACGCATACAAAACAACAGTTACAGGGAAAAAAGAAGCAAAGATCCGACATCTCGCACATAAAATGGTTGACAATAGGTGAACCGTCTTGTGTCGGTCAGCAGCAAAATGGGGACTGGAGGTTTAAACGAGGTTCTAGGGTGCACCAAACCTCACTCTAAAGAAATAACCGCCAGGCTATATCCACTAGCACACTAGGCACTATTCATATACAAAATAAGTATAACACAAAGATGATCATGTACATATGAATATATAATGAGCACAGAAAGTCACAAAATAAGTACTCACAATCAAGGCATCAATAGACAATATAACATAACGCTGCTGATTATATATGAAAAAGCATATACACTAGTCAAAATTGCTAACCGATCACTTGTTATTTTCTTATTTATTTGTCTCAGAAAAACAAATATATGTGAAATTGGAAATAAATGTATTGAAAAATGTTCTATAAGTAATCACATTAGTAAAGCAAAGTATTTTATGAATTTCAAAGAAGTTTATTTTATCGAAATTCATAGACACCAGTAATTTCAAAATTTACAAAAATCAATATCGCGTATGACCACCGTTTGCGCGTACAACAGCTAAACAGCGTTGTCGCATGGAATTTATGTAGTTATGTAAAAAAACTCTGAGGTATGTTATTCCAAACATTGACTATGTCCCTTGTGAGGTCAGCAATATTTTGTTGCCTTGGTAACTGTCGCACACCACGGTCGATTTCGTCCCACACATGTTCGATTGGATTTAAATCCGGACTACATGGCGGCCACTCCATTGTTCGAATGTTGTTGCCCTGAAGTAGCTGACGGGTAATTCTTGCAGTATGGCAAGGTGCATTGTCTTGCATGAATGTCATCCCACGGTTAGCGCAAATATGGGGAATAAGCGTTGGTAGAAGTATTTGTTGCTGGTATTGGTCTGCGTTCAGGTTTCCTCGAACAACCACAATATCAGTTTTAGTGTGCAAACTAATACCTCCCCAAACCACTGACCCTCCTCCAAGGCTGGTGTAAACGTTGACGCAATTATCCGAAGTCGTCGATAAATTCGCTCTCTGCCGTCGGACTTCTGAAGATTAAATCTGGACTCATCTGTAAAGGCGACATTTGCCCAGTCTGCTCTGGTGAACCTCAAATGCCTTCTGGCCCACTGAAGCCGAATTCGCCGGTGTCTTCCAGTCAATACTAATATCCCACAAAAGGTCTTCTCGCTCTCAATCCCATGATCCGTAGTCGATTTCGTACTGTTTGATCACTCACGTTTCTATTATGGACGCCTATTAAACGTCTGCCAGTATCTGTCGCTGTTATACTTCTATTACGAAGGTGTGTTACAAGGATGTAGCGATCTTGACGCTGTAGTGTCACACGTCTTTTTGGCCTTCGGTGAAGGTCATCAACACTTCCGGTGCGATTGTACTTGAGCCAAAGGTCGTGAATTGTTGAAAAACTTCTGTTGACTGTTCTGGATACCTATAAATAAAAAACAACTCATTCTTGCGATTTTTTCAGAAATAATGAACATGGTTAGACAGAATCATGTACGAACGAACTAACGAAGTGATGGACGGACGGACGGACAGACAAGTAAACTTATGAATAAACTAACCTGCCAAAAGGATGAGGAATATTATAATACACAATACTGGACTTGAAAAAAAGAAAAGAAAACGTTGAAAATCGATTAAATAAATTAATAAAAATGAACAAATTACGCAATGTCCTTTACCTGCCGAATCCAAGTACCAGCAATAATCATACAGACGGCCCGTCCACGCTCTTCCGTTGTCATCCGACGCATTTTTTATTTAATTTTTAGTAAGTTTTTGTTTGGGATTGAAACGATAAACAAACACATGTTCAAATATTACCTCGTGCAGCACGGGAGAATAATGCGATTTCGCGCCAAAATAAGCCACGAGACCGGAAGTGCGGATTTTGAAGTTACAAAGTGTATTGATTGTTTTGTTTGCTGCTCATATTTATTTTTATGAAATATCAAATCAAAATTTACAATATTTGATATAATATTCCAAATAATAAAATGACCGGTTAGCAATTTTGACCAGTGTATATAAAAACAAAAGCATAGAAAAAGTAGATATAAAAATCGAACAGGAAAAGTAGCATTCAAGGACGATAGTCAACCACAAATACACACAGAAGCAAAGAACAACTTTAAAGATGAATAAAAGGCAAGATAATACATCACAAACACAAAAGGGTTGACAATAGGGCTATCGCCTTGGAACGGTCAGTGGAAAAAAAGCCGCTTGGGTTATAGGGTGCGCAAAACCTCACTCTTAAACTATTGTCATCCCAAAAAAGGGACTTTGTAAATAAAGATATTCCCGCCCGGTTATAATCTCTAACATACAGGGCAGTATTAGAAGGCAATATAATTAAAACAAATGATCATGTATATATAATATATATATATAACATAAAAACAAAAACCTAGAAAGCCACAAAGAAAGTACTCAGTGACTTAGCAGAAGCCAGAGCAACAAGAGAATAAACCGTTAAGGGTACGACAAGACAAGATTAAAAACAAACATCAAACTTCACCGTCCTATAGGATTTAGGTAGAAGTTATCATAGGGTCCACAATCTGTCCGGTCATCGCACAATCCAAGCGGAAAGTATAGTGGCGAACTATGTGTAAATGGGTTAAACACTAAACATGCAGTACTTTACAAAATGATAGGGTCATAACCTCTTTTGATAAACGTTTAACAAGCTCGTGGAACATCCCCATCAAAAAGGGCATTTATTAACAATATCAAAATTAAAATCACCTCTCTTGTCATAGATTTTTACTAATGATTTCACCATTTTGAATAGTGGGATGTATATTAAGAAAAGAAACGACAGTATCAGACATGTTAGCTTTGTTGATTTGGATGTCCTTAGGATAGATATTAATAACCATAGCAGAAAAGGAAGGATGGCCAATGTTCATTATGTCACCTAAATACCGAGAGGTGTCGTTTAAGGCTTCAATTATGTCTGCCTGAGTATCGGATGAAAGACTCAACATGAAATCTCTATCATAGCAATACAAAAACAAATCTGCAAGAGGTGCACAGTTCGTACACATAGGGATACCAACAATCTGTATATAAACGTTAGTTCCATAAAGCAAGCACTCAATGACTAGGCAGAAACCAGAGCAACAAGAGGATATACCATTAGCGACACGACAAGATACTATTGAAGATAACAATCAAACGTAATCGTCCTTACATTATATCGGTAGACGTCAACATAGGGTCCACAATCCGTCCTGTAATCGCACAATCGAAGAGAAAAGCATAGTGGTGAACTGTAAATGAATCAACTACTAAACATGCAGTGCAATGCACAATGATTGAGCCATTACCACTTTTGATAAACTGTTCAGCAAGTGAAATACATATGGAAAGTGATCGTGACCAAGGATCTTACGAAGTTTGTAAATCACGTCACCATAGAAATCAGTTTATCAGGTTATAATTATAGCCCATGTCGTAAAAAAAATCGTTAATCGTTTCTGTATTTTAAAATGATATCAGTATTACGCTAATAAACGTTTGCGAACGGTTTGCGACGTTTATGGTAACGGTAGACCTTATGTGGTAGATAGTTACTTATACAAAGGTTACGAATAGTACAATTGTTATCTCATCTACGATATATTTCCTTCTGAATTGAAACAAAAAGTGGTCCGAACAAATATTTTGTTCGCATTTTTAGAACTCTGCCTTTGTAGTGGTTATAAGTCGGTGGCATCTAGATGACGAAAATGACTCAAGTTACTATATTCGCCGAATTGGTAGCACGTGCTTAAATCGTTGGCATGTGAGCGCTTGAAGATCAGTATTTGCCCAGACATGTTATCGTTGGAAAGTCGACAAAGTGATCTAAGAAAATCATATCTCTGGACGGACGATTACGATACAAACTGGTTACATTAAGCTTGACTATTGTGTCAAATGGATGTACAATCCATTTGACATAATAGTCAAGCTTAATGTAACCACAAAAGTTCAGCTACTTAGAACAATGTCCGGATAATGTTATCAACGACGATTTGTTATTGGGAACAAAAACTAATAAAGTATGTCGAACACATCTGGAAAAACAAAATACAAATCGGATTTGAATGAGCCAATATTGATATTTCAAGAATGTGACATCTGTTTGAAATATGTCAGAGTTGCAATTGTCGCTAGGGAAAGTATGCAATTGTTCTAAGATTGAAAGCCGTTGGTTCCGTTCGGGCGCATTACAAACTGTGTGCGCGCTTGTGTAGTGAATATGTTCAGCATTAAAGACATCTAACTTTGACGTATTTAACCGTTATCATACAAATGACAATTGAACGAACATCTTGCACAGATTGTCAGGTCCCCTTTTCATTTGCCTACTACGTTGAATACATGTGTTTTAGAAGCTCTACTTTGCTATTAAAGACAGCTTTCTTTTCTGATTTGTATTTCAATCAACACTGGCATTACAGTTATAAATGCCTTTTTAAATCTCTTTTCAGTTTTGTGTTATTGTTAAAACAAAAACAAATGTTCAATATTTGTTAAGCCTTTCTATCGAGATAATACTATATAACTATATATATACATGATATTTCAATTTATTTGTCAATGTTATCAAGCCTTTTCGATTGTTTTATTAATTGTGTTCTGACAAGATGTTGCCTACTTACCTACTCACAATTTGACATTATAGTTGAGAAAGAGGAAGACATTATGTTTAAGGGTTGTCTAAAAAGCCAGATATCGACCTTAAGAACTTAACCGAAAAACTGAAATGGTCATTGGAGCATACAAGATGTCACGAGAAAGGAATTTATAGTGATGTCCGGTGATGTCCCAATAATCATATGTGGTCGAATAGACCATTAGAAAAACCAGAACATGAATATTTCTTCAGATAATGACAGAATAAAACTGACTACTGATAAAGTGTGAGTCGTAAAATGAATGACAGGTGTAGACGAAATGGTGATTCTAGGTCCACAATACACGCATATATGTTAAGTTTAACTGTAATAGCGCCAGAGGCAGAAAACCACATCCATTTTATGAATATAAATGAAAGGACGTATCTACGTGTCTAGCCTTTGCTACGCAAGCAACACAATTTGTGTTTTTAAAAAATGACAAAACGGTCACATGTGTCTATTCAATGCTACGAATGAGACGAAAAAGCAACTGTTATTATATCATAAGTTATGTTATATTTAAAGCATAACGATTACTCACCAACTACTACAATAGGTCGCTTTTCTGACGAACGGTCTTTATGTAGCTTAATATCAACATCGATTTTAGGAAACAATGCAATAAATTCATTCCAAAAATCCGGTTCCCTTTTCAATCTTGGGAGAACTTCTTCCAGCTGTTCGACTTGTCTCAGGACATCTAATCTTCTTCTGCGCGGATTAATACCTTCCTCCAACCTAGTGATGTAAACTGAGAAATAAACAATCCATCCAAAGCAACGTCCGGTTGAATTTGCCTTTGCGCAAATGTAATAATAGTATCATATATACTATGATAAGGGTGTATTGTAATAAATACTGAAAAGGGGATCCATTGGAAGCACCAAACACAAACAAGAGATAACAGTAGCAGACTTGCTTGGTGGTGGACCCATTTACAGTTCGCCACTGTGCTTTCCTCTTTGATTGTGCGATGACTAGACAGGCTGTGCATCCCATGATGACGTCTACCTAAAGCCCAAAGTGACGGTGACGTTTGTCTGCAGTCTTGTCTTGGTGTGCCCTCAATGGTTTATTCTTTTGTTGCTGTGGCTTCTGCAAAGTCTTGAGTACCTTCTTTGTGGCTTTCTAGGCTATTGTTTTTTTGTATTTATATATACACGAGCATCTTTGTGTTTTACTTATATTGCCTATTCATGTTGCCTTGTTGGTTAGAGAATAGTTCATGGCGGGGAATTCTTTATTTACACTGTTCCGTTTTATTGGGTTGACAGTAGGGTAAGTGTGAGGTTTGATGCGCCCTAGAACCTGGTTTAAGTCCCCAGAGGCCTTTTTTGCCACTGACCGTTCAAAGGCAGTAGCCCTATTGTCAAGCCTTTTTTGTTTGTGATGTCTTAGTTGGCGTTTTATTCATCTTTAAATTTGTTCATTGTTTCTATGTGTGTTTGTGGTTGAATGTCGTCCTTGAATGCTGATTTTCCTGTGCGATTTTGATATCTATATTTATTGAGTCTGTTCATGACAGGTAATGTAAAGTGTAACACCTCTCACGTATCCTAGCACCGGCTTAATTGATATTCTACTTTAATCCACACAGAACGGGGTTTATTAGGTGATAGTTTCATTTGATACATGAGTAAAGCTTGAAAGCAAATGCTATAAAATGCGATTTCTTTTTGGTATGCGCAGCATCTTTTTGAAATTCTCAAGCAAATGTTGACGCTATGACAATTTTATACCACGATAAGATTGTTTTTCAAACATAAACTCAAATTTCAAATGCCCATTATTGTTGTGAAGATATCTTGAGCAGGTGGAGATATGTACGAGGTCCATTCAAATATTACGTGGATATGTTTAATAGTTAATATATGTTTATATATCAAGTGAGTTAAATTATATGGCAATAAAGGTCTGCATTTTCTGTTGTTTTTTTTTTTACAAAGTACTAGGTCCCTAATATTGAAAGTTCTAATGCACAAGTTTTAAATATCTATTTTTGCTACAAATGAACAGAATCATTACTAAAACTCATTACAAGTACGTTTGAAGGCTTTAAATGAGTTTAAGAACCTCACAAACAAGGCCTTTTCTTTCAGTCAACTTTTGGTCTTGGAAATACAGAGCGCACCCTCGAACACAGCTGATTTTTTATTGAAACAGGTACTTGATTGGGATGCCTCAGCAGCCAAAAAACTGTGTATGCTCGGAGGTGCGCTCTATATTTTTAGGACCAAAAATGCTCAGAAAGGTCCACAATCTACAAAATATAACAGAATTACCAAAAATGCCATTTTTGAGACCCTGTTAGTATAATAGTATAAAATAGATAAAAATATCTTTTGAAGATAGAATATGATCAATTTAATTCAACATGCACAGCAGATTATATATAAATATTATTTTTATCATACCTTTGTCCTTTCAGGAAATACGAGTTTTCGCAGCCTCACTGTTTCCGCCAAACGTCATTTGTTTGCTATGATGTTATCTTGAAAAGCAACTACAACCTAACATAATACATGATGAAACATTTTATAGATAGTAAACTTAATTGTTATTTAATTTGATTATTATATTATTCGGGATATGCATTGAATGAATCAGTTGCAGCATTGTTGGATATTCATGTTTTTAATGGTCCTTTGGGACCAACGAGCCCAATATAGTAGGCTTCGAAGTAGAATAACGCTTAAGCCGGTGCTAGGGGGCGTGAAAGGTGTTGCTTCTTTCATTACTTATCATGAACAGACTCAATAAAACCGAGTCTGCTGCTTTATTCTCTTAATTATGTTTGTTGCTCCCAAAGGATCACCTTAATCAGTATTTATTAACATTCATACTAGCGTTCGTTTAGTGCAGTGTGGCGGCTGTAAAAAGTCTCCCTGTGCTACGAATCAGTAGTATTATTTTTAATGGACCTTTGGGACCAACGAGCCCAATATAGGTGGCTTTGAAGTAGAATACCGCTTAAGCCGGTGCTAGGGTCGTGAGAGGTGTTGCTTCTTTCGTTACTTCTCATGAACAGACTTAATAAAACCGAGTCTGCTGCTTTATTCTCTTAATTGTGTTTGTTGCTCCCACAGGATACCTTTATCAGTATTTATTAACATTCACGCTAGCGTTCGTTTAATGCAGTGTGGCGGCTGTAAAAAGTCTCCCCGTGCTATGAATCAGTATTGTTATTTTTAATGGTCCTTTTGGACCAACGAGCCCAATATAGGTGGCTTTGAAGTAGAATACCGCTTAAGCCGGTGCTAGGGGGCGTGAGAGGTGTTGCTTCTTTCATTACTTCCCATGAACAGACTCAATAAAACCGAGTCTGCTGCTTTATTCTCCATATGTATAATACTATTATAAGAATATAAGCCAAGTTTGAATTATAAAAAACATAAAACGTGAACTATTTAATAATAGTATTAACCTCTCGCCGCCTTCGTCAATGGCAGTAACGATAGGAAAGCTGAGGTATAGTGGTAGAGCGTTGAACCCAGGATCAAATGATTTAAACACAAAATCGATACCCTGTCTTGTTACGTTCCCATGAACGATCCAAAATGTGTTTTATAACTGCATTTCTGGAATGGCCAAATGAAAGGAATTTCGGCAGTGAAAATGCACAAAACTAAATTGGCATTGTCACTGTTGTTCCGAGGGTATGCAATTTAATGAACAAGAGAACAAGGATAGTTGTTGTTTAATTGAGGTTGACGACGTCGAAAAAATTCACGGAGCACTAAAGTGTTAATACAACAATAACTAGTATTAACCTGAAAAAAACAAAAAAGCTAATATAAAAATGAAATACAAAATCTTAACATTTTAATAGCTTGCATTTTTTTCCCAAAGTATTCGTGTTAACAAATTGAGAATACCGAAATCTATTAAATCAAAATGTTTTTTGGAATGTGACTATCCGTTTTGTTTCATGAATACTTTGAATATTTATGCTTACCACAATCAAATTCCTATTATCTCTTTCCAAAGCGTGATATACTTAAAACATGAATATCCAACAATGCTGCAACTGAGTCATTCAATGCATATCCTGAATAATATAATAATCAAATCAAATAGAAATTAGGTATCTATAAAATGTTTCATCATGTATTATGTTAGGTTGTTGTTCCTTTTTAAGATGACGTCATAGCACACACATGACGTGTGGCGGAAACAGTAGGGCTGAGAAAACTCGTATTTTCTGAAAGGACAAGATATGATAAGGGGGTATTTTTGCCCCCCAATATATTAAAAATGCAAAAAAAAATATTTACATATAATCTGCTGTGCATGATGAAGTAAATTGATCATGTTCTATCTTCAAAATATATTTGTATCTATTTTATTTATGTAGAAGAACTAACAGGGTCTCAAAAAAATGGCATGTTTGGTAATTCTGTTATATTTTGTAGATTTTTACATTCCCGAGCAATATTTTGATCCAAAAATAAAGAGCGCACCTCCGAGCACACACAGTGTTTAAGCTTCTGAAGCATTCCTATCAAGCACCTGTTTCAATAAAAAATCAGCTGTGCTCGAGGGTGCGCTCTGTATTTCCAAGACCAAAAGCTGATTGAAAACTGCTGAAAATGAACAAAAATGTCATTTTTTGAAAGAAAATACCTTGTTTGTGAGGCACTTAAACTCATTTAGAGCCTTCAAACGTCCTTGTAATGAATTTTAGTAATGATTCAGTTCATTTGTAGAAAAAAACTGTGCATTAGAACTTTCAATATTGGGGACCTAGTACTTTGAAAAAAACAAAACAATTATAATATTTAAAGATATGAAAGAGAAAATGTAGACCTTTATTGCCATATAATTAACTCACTTGATATATAAACATATATTAACTATTAAACATGTCCACGTACTATTTGAATGGCCCTCGTACATACCTCCACCTGCTCAAGATATCTTCACACCAATAGTGGCCGAACTCATCATCACCATGAACGTCATCGGAATCCTTTTCAAATATCATGTTCTCAATTTAACAAATATGATGTCAATAATATACTCTAACGCTTTATGTAATTAATTTACGGTGTAGGATATGTCATAACATTTAACGTGCAATCTGTATTGACGTCATTGTAGTAGCATACAAAACAGCATATATGTTTGCGCGCTTAATATAGATATGAAATAATGGGCATTTGAAATTTGAGTTTATGTTTGAAAAACAATCTTATCGTGGTATAAAATTGTCATAGCGTTAACATTTGCTTGAGAATTTCAAAAAGATGCTGCCTATAACACAAAAATCGCATTTTATAGGATTTGCTTTCAAGTTTTACTCATGTATCGAATGGAACTATCACCTAATAAAGCCCATTCTGTGTGGCCATTCTCCGTTAGAGGTTTTGGACTTTAAATAACCTGTCATGAACAGGATAATAAATATAGATATATAAATCGAACAGGAAAAGCAGCATTCAAGGACGACATTCAACCATAAACACACATAGAAACAAAGAACAAATTTAAAGATGAATAAAAGGCCAAATAAGACATCACAAATACAAAAGGATTTACAATAGGCCACCGCATTTGAACGGTCAGTTGCAAAAAAGGCCTCTTAAACCAGGTTCTAGGGCGCACCAAACCTAACACCTACCCTACTGTCAACCCAATAAAACGGGACAGTGTAAATAAAGAATTCCCCGCCATGAACTGTTCTCTAACCAACAAGGCAACATGAATAGGCAATATAAGTAAAACACAAAGATGCTCGTGTATATATAAATACAAAACAACAATAGCCTAGAAAGCCACAAAGAAGGTACTCAAGACTTTGCAGAAGCCAGAGCAACAAGAGTATAAACCATTGAAGGCACAACAAGACAAGACTGCAGACAAACATCAAACGTCACCGTCTCTTTGGGCTTTAGGTAGATGTCATCATAGGGTACACAGCCTGTCCAGTCATCACACAATCAAAGAGGATAGCACAGTGGCGAACTGTAAATGGGTCCACCACCAAGCAAGTCTGATACTGTTATCTCTTGTTTGTGTTTGGTGCTTCCAATGGATCCCCTTTTCAGTACGTTAATCTCAGATAATAAACACACAAATAGACACCCTTGATATAATGACAAATGCTACATTTTGATTTGTCAGCACACCGGCACCTTCATTTTTCATTGGATCTTTATCAATCTTCACCAGAATCTTGATACTGATAGGTTCGGATTAGTTTGAAAAAAAAACATAATATCAGTTAATAAACTGTATTGCTGTATTGTGTCTTGTCAAAATGTATACACCCTCATTTTGCATCTGATCTTTAACAACCTTGAAAGCTCGGTCAAACATCGAAAATCAAATTGATCGGAAAATAAACAACAGCGTTAAAACATTTGATTTATTGACAAATGATATACTTTGCTTTGTTAATCAGTATCTACTTACACCCCCAATTTGTTTGTATTTGATTTTATGAAGTTATCTGGGAATTACTTAAAAATGATAAACACTCTATTTCCTTAAATTTTCTTTCGATCTATACCAACCAAATGTGTTCAATACCCATCTTCGTCATATTGTTTCTATCAATGACAGCTTGAACATGTTCAATAGCAAAAAAATTTGTGATGGTTTTTTTTTGTTTTTTTTTGTTTCGTTTTTTTTATTTCAAAATAGCAAAATGTTAGTAGAAACAGGAGAGGTGTAACATATATATTTTGCTTTATTAACACTCTATGTTTCTTCATGTTGCATCTTTACCAGAATTGTTCAGACTGTTTATTTTAATAAACGCTCTGGACAGTTTGAAAACAAGCCATCTCTGTCACCCCATATTGAACCCCGTCCCACTCATCTATATAAGAGTCATGTTAACCAGTGGAGCGTTTATATGTTTACTACATACACGGGTCACATCATCTAACATAAACCTGAATAATATCATTTTCTCATACAAATGTATATCTAACAGTGATTAACCAGCTATCTATACACATTCTGTACACCCTCCCACCCCGCCAATACAATAAGGTAATAAGGTAATAGTCATTAACGTTTTCTATGGTATTATGATTGACTTTGTATCTAACGGAAGTAAATCATCCAGTATTTGTGTATATTCCTCTTCTTGTTCGATGCACGAACGACATTATAATTATAGAGTGTACAGAGTTGACTTTATGTTATTTTGGACACATTTATTATGGTCATATAAGCAACTGTGGGCAGACCAATGTTTATTTGCAAGACTGTCTCTGCTGAAAGTGTGTCTATTGGTTTCCTAATATGACTCTGAACTCGCGTTTTTTTCCATATATATTTAACAATTTGATTCACTTAAAATAAACTTAGTATTTCCCAAATACCATTACTTAATATAAAACCTAAGGCTGAATAAGTTCTTATATTAGTATTCAAATTGTTACTCAGAGATTTTGGGTATCCAACTTGAAATGTTAGTACTTAATGTTAATTATACGAAGTCCACATGGATATGTGTGTTTATTTAATAACCTATACACTACTCAAATTTTATAATCGGTTACTTCTCAAAGAATTATATATTTTTTAAATAATTAATATTTTCATTGAAATTTTAACTGGCGTCGTTTAACAAATATCGCTAGCGATTTATAGAACTTAGTCTGCCTTGATTGGACTAAAACCTTGTTGATAAACTTAATAAAATATTGGTATGTGTTTCGGTGATTTCCAGTTTTTAGTATTCGTGTTATTTTCAAAAGACCTGGGTGACCGATTATAAACGTTGAGTAGTGTAGTTGGGATAGTTAGTTGAAGCAATTCGTTTAACTGTGCTTATTTGATCTGTATTGAGTTCCAGTTCACGTATAAGGCAAGTATTATGCATATGTGTGTTGGTTACATGCGCCCTAAATTCCATCGATTGTGTTTAACCGCTCTGTAAGAAGATCATGGAAAATTCATAAAACAATCAAGCACATTTTAAAAGTCGACATGTTTGCGTGTTGAATAAACTAAACATACCTTGGATTGGAATGTCGGTTTCCTGTTGTTAGCCAGTTATAAACAAGGAAAGCCAATAAGAGTGTGACCACTGCCCAAAACGTATATTCTACAATGGTTTGAATCGTCGCATGCATTGTGTGACTCTCTGCCGTCTTCACGCAACAACTGAAATAAACATGAAATAAAGTCTCCCCGTGCTACGAATCAGTAGTGTTATTTTTTACTGGTCCTTTGGGACCAACGAGCCCAATATAGGTGGCTTTGAAGTAGAATACCGCTTAAGCCGGTGCTAGGGGGCGTGAGAAGTGTTGCTTCTCAATTACTTCTCATGAACAGACTCAATAAAACCGAGACTGCTGCTTTATTCTCTTAATTGTGTTAGTTGCTCTCAAAGGATCACCTTTATCAGTACTTATATACACACAATCATGGACACAGAGCTGTATGGTTTTGGTAAAATCAATAGCGAATAATTTGTGAAATATATATGAATGTATGTATCAGTATCATAAGGTAACAAGCATGGCTCGGATTAGATAAAACATGTTAGACAAAAAATGTATTCAAAGATATTCCACCACTGCAACCTTAACTGCTTTTAGTCATGGATAAAAAAAATGGTAGTGCCCTACGTTATGTAAACATTATTTATAACTGCAAATAACAAAGGAGTACATGTTTCAAATTAAGGCCACCATACTTTGCAGAGTAAACAATAATGTTGCTGTCAACAGTTCATCTAATAAATTAATTTGATCCAACTAACGTCAGAAAATATATTGCCTCGTCACATCTTTTTCCTTTTTCTAAATTTTGTTTACTGTTTTTCTCATGCAAACCAAGCCGACCACGGCTGTGTTTGATTAACCGAATATAATTAGAGGTGGATGGTATCAAAAGTTGTGTCGGCATGTCAATGTTTAATACAGTATACTTAAAAGTCAATATGGAATATGATAAACTAAATTATGTAAATGATACATGTTTATTACTGATCAACTTGATAAATAAAGTAATATCTTTTAACAGATTAATCTAAAATTGCAATTTTATTTTACACATCTGTATTTAAGATTACATTATATAATTTTCATTCATATACAATGTGCACTAATTATTTCAATATGTGCATTTTGTTATACATTATTAAGTACATTGGTTATTGAAATCGTATCCCATGCTGTCTTAACTTTGACATGGCGGGCGACAAAAATATTTTTGTTATATCTTAGAAAAACCATGTGGAATCTTCACCAAACGTTAACTGCACCTTTTTCTCATTAAGGAATGACCTAACCCAGAAAACTAGGTCACTGTTACCTACTTTCTCCAACACATATGTTACGTTAAACTTTTTGTTTAAGTTTCGTTTCCGCGCAATACCTTTAGTTAGGAATGAGATATTGGCATAAAACTTTCTGGATAGGTAGCTTTTATAAAACGAAAGCTTTCAGTTGCATTTGGGGTCACTGAACTTAAGTTCAAGGTCACTGTTACTAAAATTAAAAAAACGGTTTCCGTTCAATAACTTCAGTTAGGAATGATATATTGGCATGAAACTTCCTGGATATATAGCTTATATGAAGAGGAAGCGTGTGGATTGCATTTAGGGTTACTGGGTTAAAGGTCAAGGTCAATGTTACTAAAAATAGAGTTTGCGTTAACCGTTTTGTTAAAGTTTGTTTCCGATCAATAATTTTAGTTAGGATTTAGATATTGGCGTGAAACTTTCTGGAAAGGTAGCTTATATGAAGAGATAGCATGGGGATTATATTTGGGGTCCTCTGATTCAAGGTCAATGTCAGTGTTACTAAAAAAAGTATAACGTTTCCGTTGAGTTACGTCTGTTAGGAATGAGAGGAAGCTTGGTAGGTTATGAAGAGGAAGCTTGTGAATGCCTTCTGAGTCACTGCAAGACTGCCAGCGACCTTGACAAATTAGGGAAACATCGTGTATTTTATTGTCGAGAAGTCATTTGCTCATGTATGATGTACCTATCACAGATTAGCATTGTCCAGATATGTACGGTATGTTTTGAAAATTTCCTAAAACTGCATTGCATAAGCCTCGCATTATATCATTTTGCCAACTCGTTCAATAAATTCAGTAATGAAATAGCAAGATTTTACGCAAGCCTAAAACAGCTGCCGAGAGACAAGAAGTTAAAACATATTGAAAAAAATAAAAGTTGTCACGGAGATATAAACACGCAATGACCGTTTTCCTTACATTTTCCCCGATTTTTACCATCAGTTCTCCTACCAAGCATTTTAAATCAATGTGGGTGACCTCGCTTCTTTATATTCAAATACCTTGACATGCTTTACATATTGATCTTAATTCACCCTTCTAACACGACGTGCTAGAAGTACACATCAGCACAGAAATACAATTGTTCACATGTAAGGGATACGTGTGCGTTAGTGTTAGCATTACAGCACATATAAACTGTTCACTGTTACCATGTGTAATTATAAGATTGCGTAATCGAAGTGAAAAATGTAAAGGAACTGTTTTTGCCTTACCATTAGCAATAATGAAAACCATAGTAATGAAAAATTTAAAAAAAAAGAGAAGGAAATCAACAGGCTTGAACCCTACCTTCTCGGCACTTACACGATGCCTCAATCAACTATAGGGGCTTGTGACTGTTTTGTCGCTAATATACATATAATAGTAATGATTAAATGCTACATTTCAGTAGACTGGTTTACGAAAACGTCATTTCATTAAGTGAAATGGTAACCTTTCAGCATTACAAAATATGTGTTTATACCATTCACGTTTTTCAAACGAATTATCTCTAGGAATTTAAGTGGCAAAGCATGCTTATTGCCACTTACATGAGTCACAGTCTGTTTACCATAGACAGATATAAAACCCAATGAGTACTCATGTAAGATCCACTATATAGTCCTCTGCCAAATTTGCTAAAATGTTGTCCTTGGGGTCATATTTGGACCCGCACCAGGTGCCACATATTCACATAGAGTTATATAGGAACTTTTAAAAAACAAACCTTTTCTGGAACTACAAGGGCTAGACAACTAATATTTTGCATGTATTATAAGCTTATAGTCCTCTGCCAAATTTGCTAAAATGATGACACTGGGGTCAGATTTGACCACAACCTAAGGGTCACGTATGATTTAGTTATTTGCAAGATGCAACAAGTGTATATGTGTATGCGTGTGTGTATGAGCGGAGTGTGAGTCCTGGGTAATACTTATGATTTCGTTGCTACACATGTTTGTGTGCGTGTTTGAGAGGGGTTGGTGGAGTGGGGAATATATAATAATAAATGTTTCCAGTAAATGGTAACAGTGTAGTTGATTATTGTATAGTGTCAGAGATCATTTTTGAAAATATGTTGTACTTTCAAGTCACTGATCACATTCCATTGTTAAGTGATCATGCCATTATATATGTGAACATGTTTAGTAATGTTAATTATGGTCAGGATGACAATATAACCAAACTATATGAATTTCTTAAGGTTACATTTGGGATGAATTTTCATCATTACAATTTGTTCAAGCACTATCGTCAAATGATATTAAATGTAAAATGTATTCATTCTTGGCGGAAAATCTGCAGGATAATGCCAAGGAAGGTCTGCACAAATTTAATGATATTATTTATACAGCTTGTTATAGACCATTAAAGAAGTAAAAAAAAAGATGAAAAAATAAAATAATTGTTCGATAATGATCTGAAAGTAATGCAAACATATTTGTTTGATTAAAGTATATTGTACTCTAAAATACTTAATGATCCACATATTAGAGGTTCATTTTCTAACTTTAGAAAACTGTACAGTAGGGCATGTAAGCGGAAAAGAAGAGATTTCAAGAAATGTTTTAATGATAAATTGGATAACTTTTATAGCAGTAACCCTAATGAATACTGGAAACTTGTTAGGAGTTAAAGGAAGAGGAAGAGAATAATGTAAATGAACCATGTGCTAAAGTTACTCCTGATAAATGGTTGCCACACTTCTCTAATCTGTTTTCTGTTAAACCTAATTTTAAAAAGGTCGATGACCTGTATACGCAACTATTTAAAGAGAAAGAAACAAGTAAATACTTTAATGAATTAGGTTTTATCCAAAAGGACGGTGACGTTTGATGTTTGTCTGCAGTCTTGTCGTGCCCTCAATGCTTTATTCTCTTGTTGCTCTGGTTTCTGCCAAGTCATGGCGTACCTTCTTTGTGACTTTCTAGTTATTGTTTTTTTTTGTATTTATATAAACACGAGCATCTTTGTGTTTTACTTATATTGCCTATTAATGCTGCCTTGTTGGTTAGAGAATAGTTCATGGCGGGGATTTCTTTATTTACACTGTCCCGTTTTATTGGGATGACAGTAGGGTAAGTGTGAGGTTTGGTATACCGTAGAACCTGGTTTAAACCCTCAGCGGCCTTTTTTCCCACTGATCATTCCAAGGTAGACCTATTGTCAACCCGTTTTGTGTTTGTGACGTCATATGCCTTTATTCTTTGTTAACATTGCCATTCATGTTTGTCCTTTTGTGTTTTTTTGGGGGTTTACTGTGTTCTGTGAAAGCTGCATTTCCTGTTCGACTTTTATACTTATTTTTATGATAACATCTGAAGAAGTTGTTAAAGGTTTTTCTAAATTAAAAAATAAAAAATCTTCAGGTCCAGATGGTATAAAAAATGAAATGCTGAAATCTGGACAGACCTTTTTAGTACCATGTATTGTTAAACTATAATACTATGCTGTCCTCTTTAACTGTACAATGACCGGACAGGCTGTGAACCCTATGATGACGCCTAACTAAAGCCCATTGGGACGGTGGCGTTTGATGTTTGTCTATGATATTTCTTGTCGTGCCCTTAATGGTTTATTCTCTTACTGCTCTGGCTTCTGCCAAGTCATTGAGTACCTTCATAGTGGCTTTCTATGCTATTGCTTTTTTGTATTATATTTACACGAGCATATTTGTGTTTTACTTATATTGCCTATTGATGCTGCCTTGTTGGTTAGAGATTAGATCATGGCGGGGATTCTTTATTTACACTGTCCTGTTTTAATGGGATGACAGTAGGGTAAGTGTGATGTTTGGTGCACCCTAGAACCGGTTCAAACCCCCATTGGCCTACTTTGCCACTGACCGTTCCAATGCGGTAGCCCTATTGTCAACCTTTTTGTGTTTGTGATATCGTTTGCATTTATTATTGCTTTTGCCTTCTTGTTTGTCTGTTTGCGTGTTTGTTTCTGTGTTTTGTGGTTGACTGTCTTCCTTGCATGCTACTTTCCCTGTCCGATCATTTTATATTTCTTTTTATAGGTACCTTGGTATTGTTTTTTCATCATCTGGAACTGTTACATATTGCCAAAACGATTTTTTACAAACGGGGACTAAGTTGAGTAAATGCTTTGGAGCTTTCCATAATGTTGATACTATGTTACACTTGTTTGATCATACAATTAAACCAGTCTTGTTGTATAATAGTGAAATTTGGGGTACTATTAACTCAGCTAGTTATTGTGTTAAGAAAGATAAATTATTACAATTATTCAAAACGCTTAATTCTGTGCCATGTGAGAAACTACATATTATATTTTTGAAATATGTTCTTTGTACTCATAAGAAAGCTACTAATGCTGCTGTCATGGGAGAGTTAGGTAGACATGCAATGTATACTGATGTACGTTGTAATACAGTTAAATATTTACAACGCCTATATAAAGACGGTACCATTTAATAGAAAGTAAGTTACTTTACAACTGTAATAAGAAATCATGGTATTCTGACGTACTAGTTATCATAAAATATCTTGGTATATCTGATTTGCAGTTACATATGTCTAATTTATCAACTATTGTTAAAAAGGAGTTAATTGATCAATATAAACTGTAAATAACTGTTCTATACGGTGTCCTGTTAGGGTCATTTTACCATCGAATCTTACCATCGACCATCGAACTGGGTCGATGGTAAGATGCGATGGTCGCTGGTAAGACGCGATGGTAAGATGCGATGGTCGATAGTAAGATGCGATGGTCGACAGTCAGATGCGATGGTAAGATGCGATGGTCCATGGTAAGATGCGATGGTCGATGGTTAGATGCGACGGACCATCGACCATCGCATCTTACCATCGACCAGCGCATCTTACCGTCGTATCTTACCATCGACCATCGCATCTTACCATCGACCATCGCATCTTACCATTGACAATCGCATCAATAGGCCTCTTCTTCTCTTTATCGACACCCTTTCTCTCTCTCTCCCTCTCTCTTCCTCTCTCTCTCTCTCTCTCTCTCTCTCTCTCTCTCAATATAATCTCAGGTTTGTCAGTGAGACGATTTTATTAAATATTAAATTGATAAATATGTTAAGACGAGAGTAATAAAAACTATTCCACCATGTTTTGGTCTGGGTGTGGGTGAAAAAACCCTGCTTTGTTCAATTCTAATAAATTTTATATGAGCGTTCAACTAAGGTCTTGAAAAAAAAAATGTGTGTTTAGGGTAATCCGACCCTACCTACTTTTTCTGCTGAAATCTAGCAATTCTTTCCAAATTACCAGAAAAATATAAAAATCAAGGCTGTTTTAAAATGCTATGTTTATATATATATATATATAGGGAGAAATATTTGTGAACTACCAAGGACAAGCAACATTCGGACGAACTACGGCAGGGCGCCTAGCTATGACGAGATACACAGAAACACACACGCAACACACGCTGATGAACTGTATCTCTACATCATAATCCACTCGTCTGGAGGCACAATTAGCATATATACGCATACAAACATACACTTATAGCTCATATGAGTGGGCCACATTTAAGCATTCAACCACACACAGCTATATTGAGACAGTGACAATGAAGATAATGGGGATACTGTGAATTCAGTAATTATAATAAAGGGAGATAATTTGAACTCACTACGGCAACTTTCGAAACTTGGGATATCGTAAGAGATTCGCGTTCACAAAGCAGAATTATATATAGGGAGAAATATTTGTGAACTACCAAGGACAGACAACATTCGGACAAACTACGGCAGGGCGCCTAGCTATGACGAGATACACAGAAATCAAGCGTTTGCATTCACTTCCTAAAAAAAGATAGCTGCAACACACGCTGATGAACTGTATCTCTACATCATAACCCACTCGTCTGGAGGCACAATTAACATGTAGACGCATATATACATACAATTATAGCTCATATGAGTGGGCCACATTTAAGCATTCAACCACACGCAGCTATATTGAGACAGTGACAATGAAAGGTGCCGGATCTTGGGGATACTGTGAATTCAGTAGATATATTAAAGGGAGATAATTTGAACTCACTACGGCAACTTTCGAAATTTGGGATTCTCGTAAGAGATTCTCGTTCACAAAGCAGCATTATATATAGGGAGAAATATTTGTGAACTACCAAGGACAGAAGACATTCGGACGAACTACGGCAGGGCGCCTAGCTATAACGAGATACACAGAAATCAAGCGTAAGCATTCACTTCCTGAAAACGATAGCTGCAACACACGCTGATGAACTGTATCTCTACATCATAACCCACTCGTCTGGAGGCACAATTAACATATAGATGCATACATACATACAGATATAACTCATATGAGTGGGCCACATTTAAGCATTCAACCACACAGCTATATTGAGACAGTGACAATGAAGGGTCCCGGATCTTGGGGATACTGTGAATTCAGTAGATATATTAAAGGGAGATAATTTGAACTCACTACGGCAACTTTCGAAATTTGGGATCTCGTAAGAGATTCGCGTTCACAAAGCAGAATTATATATAGGGAGAAATATTTGTGAACTACCAAGGACAGACAACATGTGGACGAACTACGGCAGGGCGTATATATATATAAAACATAGGAAAACAAATCCGTACCTACTCTACCTACTTTCTTCTGGCATGTTACCCTAACCTGGGTGAAAATTGAAATATAGAGCCTTGCCTAAACACACATATTTTTTTGTTTGGCCTAATTACGGAATTATAGATCATCTACAGACGCGTGCAATCTATCGGACTTCAAACTTCGGAATTCGGAATTCAAAAGCACAACAAACTTGGCATTGCCACCCTTCTATGTCTGGGTTTGAGTAGGTTTCATTGGGGAGAGCAGTGTGGCAGGCCGCGCGCCTATATAAATCCTCGAAAAAATACTCAGCAACTTGGAATCCTTTTTAAAACCTGGATCATTACCCTGTATGTGGATTGACTAGATAAATTGCAGACCGCCGCTGCCCCCACCGTTTTCTTAATGATTCTTTAGGCCTTCAGGCAACTAATAAAATATAAGGATGCTTGACCTTAAAAAGTGAGGCACTGCATGTGTTATGCATAGCTATAATCAATTAGTGTCATTTAAAAGGTTGATTGTGAAATGTGTCCGTTTTCCTTTATATAAGTATGTTTCATGTGTTCCTCCAATGTATGCATTCCTCATTCGTCCACAAACACTTGTTTGCAATATTCGGGAATGGAAAACTTGGTCAAGTTCGATACTACGAGTGGCCGTAGCATGTGTTTCATAAGTCGATGGTCGATGATAAGATGCGATGGTAAGATGCGATGGTCGATGGTAAGATGCGATGGTAAGATGCGATGGTCATTGGTAAGATGCGATGGTAAGATGCGATGGTCGATGGTAAGATGCGATGGTAAGATGCGATGGTCGATGGTAAGATGCGATGGTCGATGGTAAGATGCGATGGTAAAATGCGATGGTCGATGGTAAGATGCGATGGTCGATGGTCCATCGCATGTTACCATCGACCATCGCATCTTACCATCGCATCTTACTATCGATCGCATCGATGGTCGATGGTAAGTTGCGATGTTTGATGGTAAGATGCGATGGTCGATGGTCCATCGCATGTTACCATCGACCATCGCATCCTACCATCGCATCTTACCATTGACAATCGCATCTTACCTGGTAAGATGCGATGGTAAGATGGCCCTAACAGGACACCGTAGTTCTATAAGTAATACTGGTAAATTAAGAACTTATGCGCTGTTATAAACAGGTTATGTTAAGAACCATATCTTAATATTATTAAAGACTTTTCTATCAGAAAATGTTTCACTAATTTTAGAATCAGTACCGATAAATTAGAAATAGAAGTTGATCGTTACAAGAAAATAGATTGTAATTTAAGATATTGTAGATTATGTAAGAATAATTTAGTAGGAAATGAATATCATTTCCTCATGGAATGTAAATCTTTTGTGAATGAAAGAAAGCAGCTTTTTGATGAGATATTTAGAAGTTCTTTAAATTTTAGATTATTAAATTCTTCTCAAAAGTTTATATGGTTGTTAAGCAATGACGACACTGATGTTATCACTTTGACTTATGTATCAACATATATATTTATATGTTATAACAAACGTTTTGAACTGTTAAGGAATATTTAGTAGATACTGCACTATTATATGTATGAATCCATTTTCAACATCCTTTACAAGTACTTGGCAATATATGTTTTGTCACATCGTACACACTTGATGCCATATATGTGATATACTCACAGAATCTATTAACACATGTTAGTTAGTTCGAAGTTGGAGAGCCAAATATTTTGTCGGATCATTGTTTAATAACATTTTCTTTAAATTTTTGTAATCCATGCAATGAGCCGTCGCTCGTTAACAACAGTTATGAACGATTAAGTCATAAATATGTATGGAACATCGATAAGAAGTGCGATTTTATTGAGAGTTTCAATACAGAAGAAATTAGTGGTAATTTGAATGCTTTAAATGAAAAAATAGAACAGTGTACGAATAGTGGGGATATAATTTCATGTATTCATGATTTTAATGCCATTATTGAAGATGTTTCTTCACCAATTTTTAAGCGAAAATTTAGTTGTAATAGCAATGTTAAAGCGGATATTCCTGTATTTAACAATAAAAAAGAAAACCCGTGGTATAATGATGAGTGTCATGAAAGTAAGTTTCACTTTTTACAAAAGTTGAATAAATATAGAGAAAGTAAAAGTGAAATAAATAGAATTAATATAGTTAAAGCTCGGTCACATTATAAATTTACTGTTAGAAATTGTAGGACGGATTATGATAGAGTGAAAACAACTGCTTTTGTAAACGCAAGATATAAAAATGCAAAATTATATTGGAATATGTTAAAAGAAGCATCGGAACTTAAGCCAACAAATATACCATTGACTTCTTTTGAACAGTATTTTAAAGCTATTAATAGTCTAAATAACGAGTTCTTTGTTCCAGATGAAGATGTTGTATATGTTAATGAACGGTACGAAAATAATGAATTTAACATAACGTTTGAAGAGTTGAATGTGAATTTTACTGAGGATTTGATTATGAAATCAATTAAGCAACTGAATTCAAATCGATCGTCTGGACCTGATATGTTATTAAATGAAATGTTCATTCATGGTAAAACTATTTTATCACCAGTAATTTGTAAAATGTTTTATAAAGTGTTTGAGGTTGGGTATTTTCCAGAAGTCTGGTCAGAAGGGTATGTTATTCCTCTTCACAAAAAGGGCAATATTAATGATGTAGAAAATTACCATGGTATTACTTTATTAAGCTGTTTGGGCAAATTATTTACACGTACACTAAACAATAGATTATCGGAGTGGGCAGAAACATACAGCGTACTGATTGAAGCACAAGCTGCATTTAGATCGCACATGAGTACTGTTGTTAATATATTTGTTTTAAGTGGTTTAATTACACATATTTTAAATCAAGGAAAGAAACTGTATTGTGCATTTGTTGATTTTACTAAAGCCTTTGCATGCCATCTTCGGGATGGTTAAAATGCTGTACTATTGATTTTATTAATATTGAGTTCTGCTCAACCTGGGGCTAGAGGGCGTGAGCGGTAGCTAGCATATTTCACTACCGCTCAGGAACAGTCTCAATCAAACCGAGACTGCAACATTTCGTATTTGTCGTTTTTGGCCGTTTCCAAAGGTCCATTATCATACTCTTTTTTGACTATGTTGTGCGTGATCATTTATGGTATAAATTAACAAAGTTCGGTATTCGGGGAAAGATTCTTGATATCATTAAATGAATGTATTCATGTGTTAAGGTTAAAGTTAAATACTGTAACCAGTTGAGCGATGAATTTTACTGTGTACTTGGCGTTCGGCAAGGGGAGTGTCTATCTCCATTGTTGTTTTCTATGTATTTAAATGATATAGAAGATGCATTCATACATAGTGGCTTTAAAGGTATAGCTATTAATATGTTTAAGATGTTTATGCTGTTATATGCAGATGATATAGTTTTGTTTGCTAACACTGCAGCAGAGTTACAAAATGGACTTAATATACTATCTAGCTATTGTAAAGAATGGAGATTGAAAGTAAATTGTACTAAAACAAAAGTTATGGTATTTAGAAAGGGCGCAATGCTATCACAAAAATTAGTTTTTATATATGATGGTGCTCCATTAGATATAGTTAGTAAGTTCACATATTTAGGTATAGTCTTTTCTACTGGAGGGTCTTCAGCAGAAGCACAAACTACTCTTGCTGGTCAAGCGCAAAAAAACATTTTTAAAATGAATAGGTATTTATACAAATTTACATTTATATCCCCAAAGCATAAATTAGATCTGTTTGATAAATTGATAACTCGAATTTTAAACTATGGATGTGAAGTGTGGGGATTTATGCAAGCTATATCAATTGAACGAGTGCATTTACAGATTTGTAAACACATGTTGGGTGTTAAGAAGACAACTCAAAATGATTTCATATATGGTGAACTTATTACAAGAAGACATTTTATAATAATTAAATATTGGTTAAAAATCATGAGAGTACATGATCGTAAAAATGTGAATATTGTTTATAACATGCTTCCTTATGACTGTGAAACATATCCTCAGAAAATAAACTGGGTTTCCCAGTTGAAACACTTATTGTCCTCGCTATGGTTTTATGATGCATGGTTACAACAAAGTGTTGATAACGATAACATTTTTCTTGCAATATTAAAGCAAAGGTTAAATGACAACTTTGTTCAGAATTGGCATAGTCGATTAGAAAATTACAGTAGAGCAGTTTTTTATATAAACATTGCAAAGCTTCAGTTTCAACCATATTTAGATAATATAAATGTTTTCAAAATGTGTCAAGCACTAACTAAATTACGGGTGTCATCTCATAGACTGCAAATTGAAGCCGGTATGTGGGTTAAACCAAATATAATTCCTGTAAACCATAGACTATGAGTATTTTGTAATAAACTTGCAGATGAATTCCATTTTGTGTTGGAATGCCAAACATACATAATGTTAAGGAAGCAATATATTCTTAAATATTTTATAAGAGACCAAATATGATCAAGTTACTGGAATTATTAAACTCACAAAATAAGATATATATTCGCAAACTGTGTACCTATGTTTTAAAAGCATTTAAGATTAGAAACGAAACACTATACAGAAATTAGCTATTTCTAAATATAATGTATGTAATATGTCATGGTTGTAAACATATATGTCATGTTTGTAAATTTATGTACGTATTAATCAATATAATAACAAGCATATTGACCATTTTAATTAGAAACGGTTTTTGGTGAAGAATGCAAGCACATTGGTAATACGGACGTCAGTAAAGAGTTTTGATTTACTTTCTTGTAGTTTGACTGTCAGTGAAGTGTTTTCATTTACAGGGTTAAAACTTGTCTTCATTCAAAAACGGGTATCTATGTCATTGTTTATTTAAAGTCTGTGGCAAACAAACTAAGTTAAAGTAATCACCACTTAAATTGCAACTATTAATAATTCAAGTACTAAAAATCCGTGGTGGATTAATAGACATGTATATCTGTACTAATATTTACATTATATGAAATATGTTTATCATACGGATAACAAGCTGTTTTATTTGACTAATTTGATATAATATATGTGTTAAGGAAATTGTGACGAATTGTAGTTTATTTATGCAAGGAAGTGTTATATAAACGTCTTCTCATTGTATCAGCTCAGTCAAGATAAACTGCATATTTGGACATGTATTGTTTGTAATAACTGCACTATTGCCATGCTTTGTAATTGTATTTTGTATCCTCATGGGCTTTTAAGCCTATTGGAAATTGCAAAAAAAGATCTATCTATCTTATTTTATGTGATACACTAGTTCACGGGAAAACAAACAGAGTAATTACTACATCAACGCCTGAATGTAATTTCACAAAAACAATACTGTTGGGCGAATACATAATTATTTAAAAATGAGAAAATGGTCATATAGGAATCACAGCAATCAAACGCAATGGCACCGTAGATCCGCCCCACAAACCGATATATGCGCATATTTAAAATGTCAATGAAAAGGACAATACGTAACAAAAATAGTGGTAAAGACAGGATTACCGACTTGGAACGGTCAGTAGACAATAAGACCTAAAGGTTAGCATAAATCGACTTTATGTGTACACAACCTTGTTATTATCCTGTCTTCAACGCCAAAATTGACAAAACAGTAAATCCCATCAAAAGGAAATCCTAAACAATAAAGTCCACCTCCAGAGACTGTTGTTGTAAAGATATATAAAAAACATAATTAGAAACACCTCAGGATGTATCCAGAATTGTACTAAACAACCACAGCAGAAGCAGCCAAAGAATAGAAACAATCTAAGGCACGATCAAAGAACCCTTGGGACGAAGATTTATGCAACTACCTCCCTTTGTCCGGCTTTCATAAGGCGCAATCAAAATATCCAGTCATCGCAAAAGGGAAAAGTGAAGCGTACTGACTGACTGCAGAGGGGTCAATCACTAAACGTGAAACGCGTTTCAATGCAATAGTATCGTCTCCTTTTCTGACGAAAAAAGTTAGATTTCTAATAATGATAACTATTTTTATATACCATGCACCCAATTGAGATTGCATGTTTTACTGTACACAAACACAGTGATTAGTCCATAATTTGTATATATAATACTAGTGTATTATGAGAAATAAGTCATGGCTTTATTACACTCCTAGAGGCCATGTTATGTGATAAATTATAATTATCATTAGGGACATTTATAAAGAAATATCTGACATTATTACAAGCAAAACAAGTTGTTCCTTCTCTAGCAACGGTTTTCATTGTAAGCTGAATCAATTTATCTTTGATTAGGTGATGTGGTAGAGTGGTGTATAATGTGGAACAGTAATAGGTACTTAGAGTAGAGGTATGTAAATGCTTACACCGTAGTTAATCAAGGACTTCTCCAGAGATGTTGATAGACCTAAGCAAATTGATTCCTGAGTTTTCAAAAACCTTTCCGCAATATTTTATAGCATGTTTTTTAATCGCGGAAAGGCAGGAAGTCGACAGTTTTTATACATTAGTACTGGTACATGAACTTGAATTTGCGATCAAACAGTTTCAAAAGTAAATCTTGGTAAACTTCCAACCAAACATAAATAATTGCGGAAAACGTGACTCTTTAAACACTCACTTAAGCATTGGCATAAACAACCTGCTAAATCAATATGACAGCTATGGCGTTCCATACATTAATGCATTGGTTAATAATATGTGTTCCCATACTAAATAACATCTTATTATATATGTTATTACCTTCCTCTTGTGCAATGCTCTAGTTTTTTGTGATATTATTCTGCGGTAATTTGGTAATATTTCTGTGACCGACCTACTTTCCTATGCTTCCCGGAGGTCATATGGACCGTTACAGGTTGTTAATTAACCACAAGCAAATACACATTAAACGGTCTTATATTTTATATCGTAATATGATATTACAATTTATAACTTTATAAAGATACATATTTTAATTGACTTGAATTGGTTTTTAAGGCGTACCTACACATGCAAGGTTATATGGCGCCTAACAGGAATAAACGTGTCAGACTCATCCTCCATTTACATCAAGATAAAATATGGAGAATGGGCCTAGAACCGTCTTACCTGTAGAACTGCAGAGTTGCTGCAAAGTCTATAGAAGACACTCCACTTAAGATGGTGGGGGAGGGGTCCTAACCCTCTGCATTGCCGGTATGTTTGTGAGATTGCAGTTTTTGTATTCTACCCCGGCAGCCACACGGGGTACATATTTGAGCCAATGAATAGTACATATAGTGGTTTATTTTGTTTTGAAGAAGAAAATACAGGCACCCCATGATCCCTTGATATAGAATTACACAGATTAATTGTATTGATGAATTGAGAAACATTTGATAGTGTACCTATCGTAAGCGTGTTTATACTAACAATATACTAGTCAACATTCTTAAGTACTCACCTAAAAATATGTGAATAATATTCTCATTGTTTTGTGTATTTCACGCTTGATTACCGATACGGTTGAACTGCAGAATAACTAGTTTACATCGTCTACTCTGATCGCATGAACACACTTGACAAATTTCAAGATGCGTTTTCTTAGAAATAAGTTACACTTGGGTACATAGGATTGTGTTAAGTACTTGAAATCAGTGCAGTTTTCGATGTTCCTTGTTCTAAAATATGCCAACTGAAGTTATTTTTACATTATGTTTTACTAGTATTAGCACTACAAATGCGTTTGCAATATACATTTTCGAAATATTTAATGTTAAATTGCAGTTACCTCGATTTCAAACGATATTCAATTAAAAGAGAGGTAATTTAGGAGTATCCATGTTTCATTGTATTATATACGGAACATTTGCAATAAATGGGTCAGCCTTTTATGTTCTTTTTATATTATTTCCTACCAATGTTAAGAAGTTTATATCTTTAAGTGGACTAATGTTATGTATTTTATCAGCACATTTCATGGTTTCACATAAAGGGAGGGTAACTCTCAAACGATGTAGCAATTTTAAAAAACAATGTTTTACAAACTTTTGGTCAAAAAAAAATGCTTATCACATAACTATTTAAACATATATTTAATACAAGAAAATTAGTCAAGATACAAAAGTGAGTAATTAGAAATTTTGTTCAATATATCGTTACGATCAATTATACCAAGTCGTAGTCATCTTCATAAATTATGCCGCACGTGGTAGGTAGCTTTCAATCAATATAAATGTTGGTAAACCATTTCAAATGTATCAATAAATAGCAGGTATAGAATGAGTTCGAACAAAACAGTATATAATTAATACAGTCTTTATACAAACGTTCATTCAATAACAGTAATACATTAAAGGTTTTGGCACATAGTCTTATAAGGTCGAATTGAATTTGAAAAAAAATCAGCATAAATGGCGTTCTGTTTTCATAAAGATAAGGCTATCCCTGTCATGATTTAACGTTGGTTGCATGCTTCAATGAAATTTTAAACAAATAATTATATCGATTTACCTTTTAGTATCTTCTTACAACAATACATATAGTTTAGTTGATCTAATAATCGACAACCAGTGTCTGAACTTTTGCATTTAAGGGGCATATAGTTGTTAACCATTACCAAACTATTATATTCGATCCATTTTAATTGTAACATTCGGAACATAGTATGCAACTGGGTAATTCATTTGTGCTAACGCATGCCATGTTAAATCATTTATTGAGTATGCAATTATGTAGTCCTGAGTTTAAAGCCTTTCACGAATTTAATTCATTTTGACAGCCAGTCAACAGTTAAAAAATAATTACAGAAACGAGAGTGCGATCGGATTTTACCACGCTTTGACATCAATAAATACAAATAAGAACACAAACGTGTCATGAAAACACAAAGAAGTGGTCTGATATGTAATTGCTATTGTAATTTTGCCTTGACGAACTTATAAGCAAGTAATACGACTCAACTAACTAACTAACGTTTTCCTAAATGTTGAAAACAGGAACTACGGTATTTGAGATGCACACAGAAATGACGTTCAAGGAGCAAATGAATAATCGCAAAATAACCCTGAAACTTTGCGCAGATGCAGTAGAGAAATCGACTTCAGCGATCATTACGATGGTTGAAAAAGCTAAAATGAAGCCATTTGATTGTAGGTGTATTGTGTACATAAGTGAAGCACCTGAGCTTTAGTTGTAAACGACTAATGATAGTCGCCCTGGAGGACCACATGCTCTTAACAAATCCGTCGTTTCATTTGTGAGTGACATCGTTAACATAGACTTCGTATTTACTGGAAAAACAAGGCAATGTAAAGAAAGAATTAAATAAAAGTGTTTGAACAATCCATAAATTAAGGTATAGATGATAATTTGAAAAGCCGG
Source organism: Cyrtodaria siliqua (assembly GCA_037043455.1). NCBI lineage: Eukaryota > Metazoa > Mollusca > Bivalvia > Adapedonta > Hiatellidae > Cyrtodaria > Cyrtodaria siliqua. The sequence continues at coordinate 19,069 of JAWPHD010013546.1, read as the reverse complement.
GTTTCAAAACTGAGGAAGTTCAAGAAATTTTAGGTGTTTGGAGACTGGGTGCAAGCGATCCACCTAAATCGGTCTTTGTCGGGTCTAAGCATCTATACTTCACTAGGACGACGATTCTGCACGAACGATCACTTGAACTCGAACATTGAAAGAATAATCCACCACACAGTACGCCCCGTGCATATATGGACTTACTAACACTATCGTTTGTTTAGTGCTATGTGGCGGCCGTAAAAGTTGCCCCGACTACAAATCAGTAGTAATATTACTTACTGATCCTTTGGGATCATCGAGCTCAGTCTTTGTAGTTTTAAAGTAGATTATTGCGTAAGACGGTACTAGGAGGCGGGGGAGGTGTTGCACTTGACATTACCTCTCGTGAACAGACTCAATAAAACCGAGTTTGCTACTTTTATCTCTTGTTGGTGTTTGTTGCTTTCAAGGGATCGCATTTTCAGTATTTATAGTATGTATGATTATGTATATGCTATACGTATATCGCCTATTAATGCAGACTTATTTGTTAGAGATATAATCTGGCAGGGATTTCTTTATTTACTCTGTCCCACTTTATTGAAATGACAATAGTGTAAGAGTGAGGTTTGGTGCAATCGAGAAACTGGTTTAAACTTCCAGCGGCCTTTTGCCAATGACCGTTCCCAGGCGGTGGCCTTATTGTCAACCCGTTTGTGTTTGTCATTTCACATTACTTAACATCGTATTTTTAAAAAAAAACATTTTGGGGGGGGGGGGGGGTGTAGGGGGTGGGGATGGGGTTGGGCTGTGATTGTATCCAGTGAAAGCTACATTTCCTGTTCGACTTGTATATCCACTGCTATCAGTCTACCCGCGCATTAACACACAATTAACAATTAAATAAAAACACATTTGACAACTAGGCCGAATTAATATTAGTTGTACAGACATTGGAACTATAAGGATTGATATCATTATTTAAAAGACAGGTAGAAATGCAAAACAAACGTATTTTATTAGAGGAACGATACTTTGAACAGGGTTAAAGGCATACAACTTGACATGACGTCATTGAATAAAACTCAACGTTATGTCAGCTTTGTCGAAACCTACATATGTGTCAATCTTATTCAATCGAAATATATTTTCTTCTTTGTATTTGTCAAATATTGGAATTGAAAGTGCTTAAATCAATGAGCAATTATAAACAGTGCTCAGGAATTTATTTAATGACCCTGATATCTTGGATCCATACAGATGTACACACAAATAATTTAAAATTACCTAACTCTACAGCATGCACACATTGACCAACCTATTGCCTTAGAGGTTATGGCATGGTTAAATAGATGTAATGCGAGGTATAGCAATCTTACAACATGTCTGAAATAACAGTAATAACGCGATTGTGATATAGAAGGTACCTCTCGACTTAAGGAACACGAAATTGAAATTTAATAGTCATTGATAAAGCGCCATGAACAAGAAGCCGCTTTGATTTCTTAGTTTTCATTTGGTTTAAACTTTTTTTATTTCAACATTTTTACAACATATATATATATTGGTACATTACATAATGAATAGGATTGGAACGAAAGAAATATCTTATAGAGTACCTTTCCTTGAAAATTTTCATTTGCAATGTTGGATACTTTTGACATAAACTGAGTGAAACAATGTGAACACTTTTCAGGGTCACAGGAACACAAACAGTTGAGTTTGTAGAACGACAAATGGATAAAAGACACAACACAATCGTTTACAATAATTGATTGCTGGACAGTAGGGTGTTTAGCAGCTGAGTTTGAATTAACCTTATATATGGAAGCAATTTGTAAGAAAAATCATGACATCGTTTTGTTGAGTTCATGACGTCAGCTACGTTAAAAGGCTATAACGCCTTCGCCTTACAGATAATGCGACACCTTAAACCAAATTTAACGTAAACAACATGCTTTTTATAAGGTAATATTTCAAACAGTGATAAATAGTTAAGATGTCTGACCATATCGTATGATATACCTGCAAACAATTGGGATTACATGTTTTACTGGATACAAACAAAGTGATTCTGTCCTTATTTGCATCAGTAATACACTAGTGTATAACGAGATGTATGTCATGGCTTTTTTATACTCCCAGAAATCATGTTATGTGATAAAATATCTTAACAGTTTTCTTTTATAACATTACAGAGCTTGACAGATAACTGCGAAAAAAGAATATATCTTAGCATTTATTGCATAGTTTTTGTCTCGCCTTTTCAAAGAAAACAAGAGAAATAGGGGTTGCTTATCCGGTGGCGGCGTAGGCAAAGGTATCAACATTCAAGTTTTACGTTTAGGTCATTTCCTCACAAACTGTATGCACTAGACCTTTCAAACTTTGCTTATAGTTGTATCTTGGGCAGTACATCACAACGTGACAAAGCTAATGTGGAGTGATCTTGAACCTCCAAGCAAAGGGCTTAATATTATTTAGCTTCAACTTTCGCGTTTAGGTCACATATTCACACACTGTATGTACTAGACCTTTCAAACGTTGCTTATAGTTGTATCTTGGGTGGTACATTGCTATGTGACAAAGCAAATGTGGAAGTGACCTTCACCCTCCAAGCAAAGGACAGATTTACCTTCAATTTGTGCGTTTAGGTAAATATTTCAAAAACTGTATGAACTAGACATTTCAAACTTTGCTTATAGTTGTATCTGGAGTGGTACATTGCAACCTGACAAAAAAAATGTGGATGCGACCTTGACCCTTTATGCAAGGGGCAGATAACTTAATATTTTTTACATTTACATCAATTTCTCATGAACTATAATTATGCACTAGATGCTTTAAACCTAGTTTATAGCTTAATCTTTGGAAGACAAAACATTCTATTTTGACATAGTTGTTTCGTGGGTAGTGCACCTTTTTGAATGCATAGATTACATCTATGACCTTGATCTACATTTTGGAGCTGATGCCCTTTTTGTATAGAGTGGCATTTTGGTTTTAAACAAATGCACTTAAAAGTCATCTCAGCAAACTGTAAACTCCATTAGTTTTAGTTATTAAAAGGTTTATAAACGTTCATTTAAGCAACATTTGTCTTTTATTTTTAAGTCCCGCCTCCGTTAGGCGAGACATATGAATCCGCGGATTTCTTGTTGTATTATATAGTGTACAGTTATCACTGATTTGTTCGTTCCATGCTTACATACAATTCATGCTAATATTGACTTATCATTTAACAGGTTAATGTCTTCTTAAATCAATACATATATTCTAATTCTGATAATAGATAATAGTGTGACCCTTTGTTCTTAAGTGGTATTTATTTGTACATTATCGTCTGTTTCAATATATTTGCTATTGTAATTATAGGGACACAGTATACACGATTGTATATGGATGTGTATTCATTCGAATTCGTTTAAGTATTGTATCGACTGAATACGTGTGTTTACTTACCTATAGGGTCGCTGCCCTATTCATGCAGTGAATTCAGTTCGAAAACCATTCAAAATGTCAGTATTTTTTTAAAAAGGAAGTAAAATGAACAATGAAAACGATCAAGGTTTGAAATAATTGAAATACATATAAGCAACAATTGTACTTATATATAGAAAGCTCATTAAAAATGCATATAGCTCATAATTTAGCCGATCTACTAACAATGTGTATGTGCAGTCAGTCGATCGACCTACTCGTAATACTTCATGTTTTAAAATCTGAAAGGAGTTTTGGAAAATAAATTCGTTTTCTTTCGTTTTTCTTAACAAATTCGCTCATGCTTTTCTTTAAAGGCAATGAAAAAAGAGAAAACTGTTCTACGATAACTTCTTAATGTGATTATTTTATTCAATATTGGACTTTTTCAAGAGAAAGAGATTTCACGGAACACTTATGTCACGTCCATTTGGCTTATAAGCGCCGGAAGTTATGACTCAGCGTCATGGTTGCGCTTCGTGTCCAACGTAACGTTACGAATACGACTACTGCCACGGTTACATACATACGTGTGTCTTCAAATATCTTTATCATTATCTAATTTACCTTTCATAATATGTAGACCAGTTTACTTGCAAAAATCTAACAATTGCACTCCGTTACTGCTTGAATATGTTTTATCTTGTGACAGAACGAGGTAAAACTTTGTCTGACAAATAATCATCTGGAAGTGATAGTACATCATTATTTTACAAAGATTCAAATGTAACAAATTCGGGTTCATTAGCTGTTCTGTCATTAAACTCTCCACACAAAATAATATATTTACCTAAATTATCACAACCATAAGCTACAATAAAATCAATTAGTCAAAGGTACTTATATCAACCATATTTACTCTGCTTGTAACCCTGGGCAGAATATAGCATATTAAGCCTAAAACAAATATTCATCGAAAGTCAATAACTGCCTATTGATTTCGACCCAGATTATATCGTCATTTGATTTTGAAATAAAGTATCAACACATCTTTATCTACTAAAAATCTCAATATCCCTGGAATCAGACTAAAAATATAAATTAAACACTAAAATCTAAAAACGGTTTTTAAATTCGAGCCAAAAATGACAGAGAAATGATATGACAAGTTACGTATGGGTCATTACTAAAAACGTGCAAAACTGTATATAAGCCGCCGATATGCTTAAAGAGGCACTACCTATATCTACGCGATTTTTAATGTAAAATATTAAATACTCAATATTACTGCATTTATATGTATACAAAGCTATTTTATGAGTATTCTAAGAAGAAACATGGTTCGTATTCCAGTTCTGTAAATTATTAATTATGATCAAAACAATATCTTGAATTAAATGCTGCCCAGCCGTTTATTCCTGCCGGAGAACTACGAGTTTTTACGATTTTCTCGGACATGCGCAATGCGATTACAAACTATTCGGCGCAGTTCCGATAGCAAACGAATCGATCGGAACTCTTCGCTAATCAGACGAAGTAGTTCCGATTGTAAACGAATAACATCGGAAAATCTCCGCAATCGGCTTGTCTAAAACAATTACGAATACAATTTCAAAAATCCGATCTTTTCAATCCTGTTTTTCCCCAGCAAAACGCATATTACATTGGGTGAAATTATTGCCATTTACCTTTTTCATAGTCCTCTTTATAATTAAGTAAAGTTTACATCAACTGGTGGACAAAAAGATATAGGTAGAGCCTCTTTAATGCTGAATGTAATGCATACATTTTACACAGACCTTGGGTATTTGGCGATATTTTTTCTCTATCCATTTTCGTTTAAATCAACAGAATTTCGGAATTAAGTGTTTTAAAAGTGTTTCTATCCAGCGATAAACTCATTTCAGAATTCGGATTTGCGCTGGGTCATATTTATTTCTGAAACCTTATCAAAATTTTGACATCGACCATTAGGTCATTTCCTGTATATAATTTCTCTGTCAATTTATTCTCGAATTTAATAAGGATTTCGGCCTTCAAATCAACATAAATGTACCTTCCCAATGGTGTATTAATTAAAACATTACGCCGTCTATTCTATGAGTTAACTTCAATTATTTACCGAGTATGTTACCAAATAGAACACATTATTTTAAACGAGTTATGGATGATTGTTAAGCTGTTCACCAACATATTGTTTAGGTGATTGAACGCTGCCCCAGAGAGAAGGAATGATTAAAAGGGAATCTGAGAACCCTGCGACACTCTTACGATCGAATCGATTTAACTTTCTCGAAGGATAGACTCCAATACATGGGACTGGACGATTTACATTCCCATCCGACGGACGAGGCAAATGGAAGTGTCGTACCTAAGGACACACCCAAGTATGATCGAGGCGATAGTGAGGCTCGAACTTCTGATCTCCAGATTCAGGATCAAACATGCTATTCGCCGAGTAAATGCTGCACCCCACCCCATATTTTTTCAAACGAAACGATAAGTTATTTCATGTATCACAAACTATGGCTTTTGGAAGTGTAAGAAATACACGATAATTTATCTAACATGTATCACAAAATATGGCCTTTGGAAATGTAAGAAATACACTATATATATAGCACACTACTCTAGTGGTATATGTTATTGTTGATGACGCCTGGCGTTAAAACACGCTTTCTGACCTTTGTTGACGTTATGTTGCGATATGCGATATGTGACATTATGCGTTATGTGATATATCACCAATTCGTGCTAATATACTCCTAATTTTAATTAAACTCGTTGGCAAAAATGACCTTTGACCTACTGACCCGGTCGGATGGGGACGTAAACCGGGCGTCCCGTGTATCGTAGTTTATTCTCCATGCACGGTTAAAAAATCATAGGAATACATTCGAATGTAAGAGTAGGGCTGTTTCCGGAATGCTATGTATTATTCTGCGTTCTCTGGGGCAGCTCTAAATAACATTTACTGTGTTGACGAGCCTTTAAACGACATTCATTTCCTCAATAACTAAACTAGATATATTAATTCATCGTGTTTTATTGAGCATTTGGTATCACTGTATATTGGATATTAAATTAAATAGTTCAAAATCACACTACTGTCGGACAAAACATCTTTAGCCACCTTTAAAACTAAACATTATACAATAATTACGTACATGTAACAATTTAACCGCACAATAAAGCAATAATGTAAACAACTCAACCTTGAATAACGATTAAAACGAACGTATACGATCTCCTTGACACCACCATAGACGTAAATACACTCCACACTCTCTATACAATTTAAGAATGAATAGAGATCATACACATTGAATATTCACCACGTGCACCAAATTGATATCATTTCTTAAACATATTTAGTATGCTGTAGATCACGCAATGTACAGAGAAACAGAAGTTAAAGAGAATATTTTAAAACACGCACTTGCCATATTTCGTTGGGTTAGACACTATGGTAACCACATTTAAACAATAAAATTAAAAAAAAATCACTGTTCTGTCCTGCCCTGCCCTGCCCTGTCATGCCCTCCCATCCCCTGCCCTACACTACACTACACTACACTACACTACACTACACTACAATGCAATACAATAAATTGCAACGATATTGCAACGCAATAAATACAATGAAATAAAATGCAAAATTATTTAGTGCAAACATCATAAAAGTAAAACATTCATAAAAGGAACCAGAGTGACTCTACATAACCAGAGTGACAATACATATTAGACTATTTCAACTAGTATTTTATTTACTAACCATGAAGCAAAGTTAGTAAATACTGAACAGGAGATCCTTTAAGAGCAACAACCATAATAGAAGAAAGTAGTAGACTCGGTTGTATTGTTTCTGAAAGGTTATTTAAAATGCAACGTCCCTCACGTCTCCTAGCACCGGCTAAAGTGGTATCATTCTTTAAAGTCACACAGATTGGGCTTCATGAAGCCTTAACTCATAACTGCATAATGTAAGATATCTTAAAGTTATTTAAAATCGGATTTTACATGTTTACACATCAACTATTTACAAAATTTATGTATATTAAGTTTCTTCTGTCTACACAGTTAAATGTATCGTCTTTTTATTTTTATTTACACTGCTTATAAGAAGGTTGTTTAAAGACAATCCCATTATATGTTAATCATGCGTTCTAATTATTTATTTCTATTATGTTACCGTTTATACAAAATGTCAAGGGGTTAGAATTCAGCAGTCATGCCTGTACACAAACATAATCGTTTAAAAGCATATCTAACTCATTAGTCACCATATTCCGGGTAAATCAATATGATTTATCACATAACTACCCTTGTTAGCCGCGACGAACATCCCCCATTTCATATTATATTGTATGTACACATGTGTAATACAACCTGGGACGATTTTTATTGGCTGTGCACACAGTGCATTTAACCTGTAGCACTACGCACATTTGGTTAACTGAAACTATTTTATTTATATTCAATTCCTCCCGATCTAAGTCATAAACTTGCTATTTAAGAACAGTTTATAATAAATAATTAACGTTATGCAAATTAGTTTGTAATTGTTGTAAAGTCGAATGTAAAATGCCCTTTACATAAAGAAATGAAACAAGAACACGTTGATATACAACGCTGTGAGGTTTTGGCGCTTACGAACATGATTTAATGACGTCACATGAAGTTTTGGCGCTAACGGTTGTCTGGCGTCGTGGCGGTATAGTGCATTGGGTTGTATAGAATCATCGGTAGTAAATAATCATTTTCTGTTTAAATTCAGTGTTCTCAGCTCATGTGTTTTAGAGTATTTTAAAATGTCCAGGCTTGAAGATATATCATATTCGCATACATGTATGCAGCGGTAAAATTATTTGATGTTTTTTCCATGCAAAATATATCACAAAGTGCAACACCTCTCAGAAAAAATGATTCTTTAATACCCGAATGAAGTATGTTTTTAAAACGAAAAATTCATAAACTGAGATATAAATAGTTGCTGTTATTACAAATGTCAGGGACACAATTTAACATGTAATCATCAAATAACTTAACTTGTTAAAGGTTGGCACTTGTAGAAATACATTGAAATTATATACATATTGGAGAAAAAAACTATTAAAAAATGCACAGTTGTAGGAAAATCATTTCAGAATTTTATACTCCTAACCCACAGTATTCTGTGTATCTTATTATTTATTTTTCATATTTGACTGTTTAAATGTTATGTGCTAAAAAGTATCCTAAACTCATTCCAATTTCATATTGATAAAATTAAAATAATTCTTAACTAGTTTCATAAATCTTATATGGAATGGGAGCTCGTTTAATACCCTAACTATTGATCCGTCCTTGGAAAATCGCTCTGTCAAGTAATATCGATAAGACAATGTAACCTAACAAATTATTGTAAAACAAATTACGTCAATGCACTCTATTGAATTGAACAAACGAAAATCTGAGCATACATATGCCATTTGAATATAACACTGAGACAATGGGTCTCAGTGTCATTATCGTAGGTAAGCTCAATATGTTTATGTGTGTATTACGCTGCGCTATGAAGCAAGAGGTGTTTAAATAAAGATCGTCAAAGTGTGGGAATTTACGTTCATTGTAGGTATTAATACGTTAGGTTATAAATATTACAAACACTAGACATTGAAGTGGCTGTCTTTGCTGAAGAGAATCGTACAGGCGTGAATCTGTTATCGAATATATCGATTATTCGAGGATCAGTCAATACATTCGTATGCAAATGATGTCAATGTCACAAAGTCCGTCTGATTTTTTAATTTTTTACTGAAATTAGTTTTGTTTATGAGTATTGTTGACACACACAATTTGTATGATTTTGTCTTCTTAATAGCAACACAAATTTCTGTTTTACTGCGCATAACAGAACACTTCCAAGAATTTAGGTATCACTATTTAACCTGGTTTAAACCGCCAGCCGACCTTTGCCACTGACAGTTCTATGGTGGTACGCAAACTGTCAACACTTTTATGTTAGTTATGTCGCATACATTGCTTCTATTTATAAAATCGAGAGAATCGACTTCAGAGACAAACATCAACATATGATGAATTTCGTTCTGAAAGACAACCCTTTCCTAATGAAACCGTCGTATCATTTGTGAATGATGTCGTGGGCTTTAATTAGTATTTATTGAAATGACGCGTATCGGTGGGGAAGTTTTCTGGAAAAGCTCCATGTAGTGATGGAACTATCCATAAATAAAAGTGTAAAAGAAGTATGTGCGAGAGGGTTAGGGATAGTGTTTAATGATAGTATTAAATGGTGGGTTTCAGCATCGACATGACTATATATATGAAAGAAACAAATTATCAACCAAACAGTGCTTAAACTAACAAATATCGAGCGTTTTCGGCTTTAATCGCCTTCCTCAGGATACATACATAAAACTTTACATGTAATTGTTCTTTGATACTCAGATCAGAAATAGTACTATTTATGTTTTTCTGTATACATGTATGGCGCTGTAAATGAATACAAATGGTGTTTGTGTGTTTGAACTGTTGACCCCTATCCCAGAGTCCCATGGTGACCTTGGAGCAAATTATACTGATATTCTCAAAATCATTACATTTTATTAAGAAAGAAAAAATAGGTATTTCATACAATTTACCTCTCTGCCCCACACTCAATCCCACAAACACTCATCCCCACTCCCCACCTGCTCACACTTGTAAGGTGGAAACACTGAAATTGTTTGAAATGCTTTGTATTTTCAGAGAAGTATACATGTATACCACCCACACCTCGACCACCAACCCCAGGGAAAACGTCCGAGTTTGAAAAAACAACAAATCATTTGACATGCTGTGTATCTATTTCATAGACGACTATTTATACCAATTAATATGCAAATGTATGGAAAAATGACACTGTAATTGAATTATTAGTGTATTTTATTTGATGACCCTTCCCACAGGCCCCACCGATGACATAGGAGGAAACAAATGTATACAGTGTAATCCTATTATCATAACATTTCACTTCAGACATAATTAAACAATCAAATCAAACCTCATATTCCCTTCAAAGATTAAATAATAAAATTGTTCGGTAGTTTGTTAATCTTTCATATGAGTATATATACCAAGTTATATGAAAAACTATGTAAATTACAATGTGAATGCATTTTTAGTGTATTTGACCTATTAACACCCTTTCCCTGGGCCCCACGCGGGACGAAGGGGGACACATATTGCATAGTATAATCCCATGAACAAAACATTCCGTTTGAGACATAATAACAAAAAAAGACCCCACCCCCTCCACTCACCCTCCGTCCCTGGGCAGACGATGTGTTAGAAGTAATAAACTCGTTTGATATGTTGTTTATCTGTCATAGACGATTACATCTACCAAGCTACAGTATGTGTAGAAGTAAGGAAAAATTAGTGTTAGGGAATTGTTAGTGTATTTGACCTTTTTGACACCCCTTTCCCTGGGCCCCACGGGTGACGTAGGAGGGAAAACTTAGACAGTATAATCCCATCAAAATATCTTTCCATTAGAGACAAAATTACAAAAAAATTAACCACCCCACCCACGCAATCGAGGCCCCTGGCCAGTCGTCCAAGTTTGAGGTAATACACTCGTTTGATTTATTGTGTATCTTTCATAGGCGATTACATATACCAAGCTATGTGCAAACATAAGGAAATATTACAGTGTAAGCGAATCTTTAGTGTAATTGATCTTTTGACACCCCTTTCCCTGGGTCCCACGGGTGACGTAGGAGGGAACAATATACAGTACAATCCCAACAACACAACATTCCATTTGAGACAAAAAGAAATGATGCCACCACACCCACGCACCCTGGACGGGCGTTTCCGTCAAATAACGACAACCATAGCGTATATTTTATACGACAGAGGATTCACATTACATGATTATAACCTCATGTACCTATACAAAAATACACCATAGCAAGACACCAGATCAATACGGATACAATGAATTTAGAATATAATTATTTAGTATTTTAGAGAATTAAATAAATTATATGTATATATTTAATACTAGAGCAATTAAAATATATAAGCAACGATTATACATACATTTATACTGAGAGCTTCTTAAACACGTCCGCTTCGTGTCCCATAACTTAACCGATCTAATATCATTGTGCATGAGAAGTCGTATGAATAGTCGATCGACCGACCTACTCGTGATACTTCCTTTTTCAAAACCGGTTAGCATTTTCGGAAAATGCAATGTGTTTTTTCATCATTCAAGGCTTTGCTGAACATGTTTCTTCATACATTTGCCGTGGTATTTGTAATAACATAAGGTACAATTATGTTATTATGCAGGTTTAAAATAATTTTTTAAGTCCAATTTAGTTTTTTAACTAATATATTACGGAACATGACCAATTATGTTAAACGAGTTATGCTTTGTTGCTTTACTGCTTATCTATGTAACCGGGTACAGGTAAACGGTGAATAATCGATTCCTAACCGTATGTCCTCGATAGCTCAGTGGTTAGAGCACTGGTACGGTAAACCAGAGACCCTGGGTTCAAGTCCCGGTTGAGGAACGATTTTTTCACCGCCTGTTATATTTGGGGGCTCGTCCGGGATCATCCGGAGAAACACCACCAGTGGTTCTCCTGTATAATTAGAAATAATTCTGGGACGAATTTCAGTCTGGTGGAGGTTTATGTAACCGGGTACAGGTAAATAGTGAATAATCGATTCCTAACCGTATGTCCTCGATAGCTCAGTGGTTAGAGCACTGGTACGGTAAACCAGAGACCCTGGGTCGAGTCCCGGTTGAGGAACGATTTTTTCTAAACCTGTTATAAAGTATTTTAGGTTATTGCGAGCCGCCCCAGAGAGAGGGGGGATAAAAAGAACTATGGTAACATTGCCCTACACGCTCCCATCCGACTGACGAGGCCTAAAGAAATGAGGTTTGAGGCTCTGATATCCAGATTCATAGTCAAACATTTTATCCACTGGGCCACCGCTGCCCCACAAAAGCATTAAGCGAAACGGTAATTCCATCTTATATTTTTACCATAAAATGGCGTCTGAACGTGTAATAAAGTCAGCAAATAGTAAGATACACATGTGGTATATATTTCTGTCAATGACTTTACGTAAAGACACGCTTCATGACCTTATGTGAAGCTATGTGGGAATATTCGACGTTATCATTTACGTGATAAACTCAATTTCAGATTCGTGCTAATGTATTGTTAAATTTAAGTCAGCTAGGTGTTTAAATGATATTTATCTTTGCGAACTCATTTAATAGATTTGGTTTACCATTTTTCGTCATGAGTGTATTTTATCGTTACTCTATAATATTATATTTATATTAATATAGCGTATCTTGTTCAACATTTTGAATCACTGTAATATGGATATTTAATTTAAACATTTGACAAAAACTCTACCGTGGGATAAAACGTACATATCTTAAATCAAATTTGCAACTAAACACTATACATAATTACGTGCATGTGACTATTCAAACGCACACAAAAGGAATGACGCAAACAACTCAAGCTTCAACTAACAAGAAAGAACTATTAAAATGCGAAACCAATATGTCTTTGTCCCATTAAAGGCAGGTATATAGGAACATTTACGAATGCATAGAATGTACAAAAATAGAATGTTCACCATGTTCTTCAGACGTATCTAACTTGACTCCAACCAAGGGTCATATTTAATGGTAAAGATGGAGATACAGTATTTGAAGTTATGCATTCATAGATTACACATATTAGTAGATTATAAATCAACTTTTTTTCTAAATAAATTGTCTTAATTTATGCATTGAAATATTGAAAAATAAAATGGAGAGAGAGAAATAGAGATAGAGAAAGAGAGAGACAGAAAGAGAGAGAGAGAGAGACAGACAGACAGACAGAAAGAAAGAGGAATAGAAAGATGGACAGAGAAATGGAGAAGGTAAAATATAGAGAAAGAGAGAGAGAGAGGAAAGAGAAAGAAAGCTAGAGGTAGGGAGGGAGGGAGAAAGGGAGATGAGAGAGAGATGGGTTGGAGGAAGGAGGGAGTATGGGAGGGATTAAGAGGGATTGAGAGAGAGAGAGAAAGAGAGAGGGAGAGATATAGGGAGAGAGAGAGTTTCTATATATAGTCTTATACACATAAGAGTCGGACGGCCCAACGTTTCGGGGTGGGACTCAGATTTATGTTTTACAAAAAAATGCAACAACAAATGTATGAATTGCCAACCTGAACATTACAATTCTTATTGTTCAGATTTTAAAATCAACAGAAAATACTTTATTTAATCTGTAAAACGAATGATTCTTCCAGCAGAAAAAATATTTGAAAGATGTTAGCTTCCGCCTATACGGCAGGGTAAGTGTTAACTAAAAACAGAAAGCTTTATTAGAATTATTCAACTTTAAATACTAGTAATTAAAGTTTCCTAAGTTAACTTATTTAAATCTTTAATTTTCTTTAATCAAGTTAAATGACGTTTAAAGTAATTTTAAATGAAAACAGGCCGGTAGCCAGCCCTGCAATTTAACCTAGGAATATCCCTTATTTTCTTGTCCGGTGGAATTAACCTCCCACTCCGCCCTGGATTTTGTTTTGATTTCCTTCAGTGTATATATTATAGTATATATTTGTTTTTATGTAGAGTACATTCCCAAAATTCAACCAAGGCTACTGCCTCTGTGTGCACCAGTGTGCCCCAGTGCAGCTAAGGACCTGTAAAAGCAGTATATTGAAAAGCACAGGGTCCTTCGTGATTGAACATATTTATATAAAAGGAATTTAATTAGCACACTTGATGTTAATCGGCCTCCGTAGCGCAGTAGGATAACGCTTACACCGTTTATCTATAAAATGTTTTATGAACTTTCTTTTTTTTTATGAAGAAGTAGTAGTAAAATGGCTTTCAGATTTATCAGATTTAAATGTTAGCAAACATATAGATAATAGCACGCACACAAGCACGGCCAACGCACACACCCACAAGCACGCGCGCTCACATACAATCTCCCATATGTTAGTTTATATTAACACTTGAAATTTGTGTAAACGAATTTAGAAAAAGACGAATACTCAGTCCTTCCGCATTAGCGGGATCCTGCGACTGCGTGAAATACATTTGAGATATCGAAATAAAATGTTATTTGTGTACCCGTGGCAATATGGAGATGATGCACGTCATTGTTTTTATTTCGTCAAATGTGTCAACACAGTGGGGAGAATATTCGAAAAGTCAGGATATATGTGGTATGTTTCATAAAGAGACATTCAATTTATAAATTTTCTCCAGAACGATAGTTTTTTATTCTTTTGTTGTATTGCCAATTGTGTAACGGAAGGATAAACGGGTGGGCGACCTTCATGTGTATACCCCCACATCCTAAAAACTACGATCTGCGAAAAATAATATTGCTGGTCTTTTTTCAACAAAAGCAAATTCCATATCTATAACTATTAATTTTAACAATACCCTTGAAGTGTTTCATTTTAAACAATAATTTCTCCCTGTCCAGTGTCAACACCTGAGCATGTATTTCACTGTACATACTATACACGCTCTCTGTATATGTGTACATGTATAATATGTGTGTACTTTTGTATTGTTTCAAGGATATTATAGGAAATAGATATATATATGGAACATATGTGGAATACGCAGGTAACCGTATATACGTCTCTACAAAGTGATGCATTTACGTTATGCTTATCTCACTTCCACCCCTTCTGTTCAACAAGCATGTAGATATTTACAGTACATGCCATTGAATATCCTCATCAAGTTGAACAGTCTATAGTTATCGGATATCTGAGCAAATTGCTATTTAAACGTTTAGGCTTATATACCCGTAATCCCTGGGTGGTACAGTTTCAACGTTATCGAAGCGTTTGTCACACCTATTATGGAAGTGTCTCGATATGCGCTACGACAATATACCAGTCTAAACAATATATACAATACTTCCAGCAAAGAACGTCATCTATAAGCTTTCTTGAATTTAAAATTCCTTGAAATTGTATCATTTTATCGGGATTGTGTAGCTTTAAACAATAGTGATAAGGGTGATGATTTGGAAACAACAAAAAAAACAAGAGAATAAAGTAGCAGACTCGCTTTTCTTGAGTCTGTTCATGAGAGGTAATGTAAGAAGCAACATCTCTCTCGTCTCCTAGCACCAGCTAAAACAGTAGTCTACTTCAAAACCACCTACATTGGGCTCGTTGCTCACAAAGGAACAATACAATTAACACTACTGATTGGTAGCGCGGGGAGATCTTTTACATCCGCCACACCGCACTAAATGAACGTTAATGTTAAGACATATTGATAAGGTTGATCCTTTCTACTTCAAAGCGTAATCGTTAATACTAAACGTAAAATGTATTACTGTAACACTAGAAGTACAACAGCATTCCAATAAAGATGGCTGCCTCCATGAATACAGGTTTGTATAATAAAATGCACACACTATTTGCACATACTTCAATAGCCCATGTTATAACGCCCATCTCACTAACTCACCAACTGCAGTCCGAGAACAATGGTAAAATTATACGAACATTCTCGCCCAAACCGGTTACCAAGCACAATCTCCACGAGCTGACCATGGTTAAAGAAGAACATAGATACCTAACAAGGAAGGACCCTTACTTAATTCTGAGACTTTATAAAGATGACACATAACCTAATGTTGGAAGGTTAACGTCAGAAGTCAAGATGTAAATCTCTGGCTCACGGGTTCACTGGCATTCGAACCCCGAATTCGAATATACACTGGGTTGTTTATCCTTGAAGTACTTGAATCATGAAATGTGCATCTTGTGACTCAACTATGAACTGCAGGTAAATTTAAATGTGAAATTTGAACGACTCCTAAATGCGAAACATACGAACCTTAGATATGTCTTCTACTTAGAGAGTTTAGCAATAATCTAGGAAATACCTTAACACATCGTGAAGGTGAATTCCGGATATTATTTTGTTAATATAAGTGACAACTGACTGAACTAACTCCACCACCACGTCCATGTTAACCATAGCGGCCTCCTGATGATCCACAGATACACTTGAATTTAACATAAGATACACGTGGAAGTGAAACTGAGATATATTACATTTTTGAAGTTGTATTCCAGACACGCAAATATGAACTTTAGAGCACTGAATTGTGGGCCTCAGAGGCACTGGAATAGGAACTTTAACACATAAGACAATTGCAATGTAATCCGCAAAACCACACCTAAATAAGCGCCACTTGAAAAAGAACCTTAGAAATCATAAAGCCTGTATGTATCTATAAGCGCTGCAAAACACAGGCCTGAATAAATCCACTCAAGAGGTCAAGGTAGGCTTAAATAGGAAGCCATAGCGAACTTAGACACTAACAGAAAGCATGAAATAGCAGTACTAACTTAACTCATTGCAATTTTCCACCTGACTCTTATGTAGTCCTAACGTTCTTTAACCGCGCCGTGATATTTTATAAGGAAAATATGTCGACAATAAATAATCACGCACTTGAAATTTAGTATATACTTTGAAGAATCAGCTTCAACACCAATTTGATTAAATATTTGTTGACTGCAGTATTGTTTCATAATATTTATAATACTTGTTTTAACAGTGAAACATTGTAAAATCTCTACTGTAAAACGGGTTTCTAACGCGTTTGCCAAAACTCTTGCAATCCGATTGGTTGACATTTGCGACTATTACATAGTGCATAACCGGTCGGAAATCCAGTCATGTGACGTTCAACCGTCTAAAACGTCACGTCATTACGTTTTATTTTAATGCGTGTGTGAGAAAAACTGTCAAAACCAATGACATGCCTTTGAAATGGATTAACCCGTATAGAAATATTAACTAACGCATCGCCATTAAACAAAATATACAACCATTAAATTAGTCATATACCATCAAAAAAACTCAAAAGTTCAGTACAGTTAACCCTATATTAGCAAATGTATTCAATTAAAGCATAATCTAATCCGATTGTGTTAGTTCCGATGCTTTTTTTAATGATTTCCAACTTTTGGAGAACATTTCGCGCAAGGTTATATACAGACTAGTCTGACGCAATAGTTAACACGATAATTTTTTTCTTGAAATCCGAAAAAAAAATTTAGAGGTCAAGCAGAATGCCGAGTTTGTAAAATGGTATAGATCATCATACACACCATTATCGCACCCTAAACACGGTTATTTAAAAGAACAGGTTAACATAATACACCGATTTTGACAGAATAGGAGATATAAAGCTATACAGCCGACACTCCAAAACAGAGGTTAAGCCGGTATTATTTTATATATCAAAAACAAAATGTATTCAACTATTTAGTCTTAAAACACGTCGTTTGTATATCACATAAACTATATACTTGTGCAGTCAATTGATTGACAGGCCGGCTTTGTAAGCAAACACAATTGAAATAGTTATACACAGAGTGTAAACTTGGTATACTTCATATTTGTTAAACAATAAAATGTATTATTATCTTTAATATATTTTGTTATCAACGACAGACGGATGACCTTTACAGTATTGCCTATTTTGGCACATTATGGAGAAATGCTAGTTTCGATTTACATTTTATCGTCACTAATACCTTCTTCTTAATCCATTCTTTCAAAAACATATCTAGACATGTACCTTTCTATGGTCATATATTTATTAACTATCTATCTTTTGTTTATTGAATTTCTTTTCGTGCAACATATCAATATTTTCCATGAGATTCGTACACGTTTTTATGTGCTTACAATATGGTGTATATGTTTTATATACTGCATGTGCGTGCGAGCGCTTGCGTGCATGGGAGAAGTGTGTGTGTGTGCGTGCGTGCGTGCGTGCGCGTGTGTGTGTGTGCGTGTGTGTGTGTGTGAGCATGTGCCAGTGAGAGTTCGTGCGTGTGTGTGAGTCTAAGGTTTTAAGTCCCTCTGCCAGTGTATTTCGTCAGGAATCCCTTATGGCATGACCCGTTATATGTGGATTTGATATTATGGAGTGCCTCGTTGTATCTGTGTATTTGGTGTGCGATGTTTCTTGTCAAGTGTTATTGTTGATTCGCTGCTTCTATAAGTAGATTCGCTGTGCCGGTGAGGTGACTTCCGGTGATGGTGGTGCTGGCACTTCATACAACAGTGTTGCGAACTACATCCTCTACTTGGTGTGTCTACATCCTCCACGTGGCAGGTACCATCCGCCGAAAAGTAGCTCTCCTTTGGTTCTACTAACAGCCGTGCTTAGCTAACGTTTTCTGCATAAACACAGCACTTGCCTTGTCTTACGGAATGTCCGACACAGATTTTAGTCACTGCACGGGATGACAAGACCGGTACAGTCCGACATCCCTTCATTTAACGCATTTACACGCGACTATAAATGACAATGTATAATGAAATTGCTTTTCCAAACATTAAGCTCATCAATTATGATATGTTCATAAATCTGCATTATTCGACTTTATAAACAGTATGAAAACTGGAGGATATCTACGGAATCCTAATGGGGCCATATATGGTACCATTGCGATGCTCGAATTTACGATGCAATGTTACTAATCGATGGTCGATGTTACGATGCGATGGTCGATAAAGTATCGCAATGGCATCGTTCCTAGATGTTCGATGGTACGATAACCCAAAGGGATTCCGCAGATGTTA
>JAWPHD010013545.1:0-67501 GCA_037043455.1 Cyrtodaria siliqua | reverse complement strand
GTTATTGGGCCCTTTTGGGCTTCTTGTTAAAGCGAGTGGACATTATTGGGCCTTCTTTGGCTTCTTGTTTAAGCGAGAAGATGTTATATGGTCCTCTCAAGGGCTTCTTGTTTAAGCGAGTAGACGTTATTGGGCCCTCTTGGGCTTCTTGTTTAAGCGAGTAGACGTTATTGGGCCTTCTTGGGCTTCTTGTTTAAGCGAGAAGATGTTATAGGGTCCTCTCAAGGTCTTCTTGTTTAAGCGAGTAGACGTTATTGGGCCCTTTTGGGCTTCTTGTTTAAGCGAGTAGACGTTATTGGGCCTTCTTGGGCTTCTTGTTTAAGCGAGTAGACGTTATTCGGCCCTTTTGGGCTTCTTGTTTAAGCGAGTAGACGTTATTGGGCTGTTTTGGGCTTCTTGTTTAAGCGTGTAGACGTTATAGGGTCCTCTTGGGCTGCTTGTTTAAGCGGGTCCTTTGGACTACTTGTTTCAGCGAGTGCGCATTCCTCATTCAGTTATAGGCAGGTCATTTTAGCCTTAAATATAGCCTAAGGTAAAAGAAATTGGCCCAGAAATTATTTTTACTGATCCTGGTTCGAAAAAATATACAAAAAAATATATCCAAAGTCCTCATCTCAAATCACGTGCTAAATATGATTTTTTGGGTTAAAAAGTCAAAAAAGTGAAGAAAATCACTATTTTCTGGAATAAATTTATATCCATTCAGAATATTAGTAAAACATGTATTTATATATGAAATGTTATTGTTAATATTACATAATATTAAGTTTAAATGGGTAAAAAGTATAATTATATATCAAAACCTGTTTTTGGGTCCAAAAACTTTTCTTTTTTTTAAAAAATATATTGTTTTTAATGGTTTTAGGATAAGATTAATAAAAAATAGCATAAATTCAAATAAATTGTCACTGACATTATTTTAACTGATTATGGTTCCCAAAGATATAGAAAACAATATGTCAAAAATCCTCCTCTGAAATGAGAAAAATCGCTGATTTTAGGAATACACCAAGGATAAAATCAAAATCTTTTTTTTTTGTAATCAATTTCCGTACTAAATAAATAATACTTGTTCAAGTCGTTTCTGCATATATATATATAATTATGTTAGGATTGTTGAGTCCAGCAACACTTCATGTGTAATCAGTAGACTTCAAATCTTAGTTGTCGTATACATAGAATGTTAGGTATGTTAATTTATATTGTCTTCTTATCAGTTTGTATTTTACATGTAGCCAACGGAACTCACTTTAATCACTGTCTATTTCGGGTCGTGCCGAATTCTCACAACTTACTCCTCTAGACGAACTACATGCTGTTCTGCAATCTAATCCCATTTTCTTACAACTACAGCTGGTCGTTTTGCATCCTGTTTTGCACGAGCATCTTATCACCTTCAGAAGGAATTCCGGGGCAGGTGATTTGTCCATTTTAAGCGGCTTCATGGAGTTATCTTGTATTTCCCAGCCCCATTCAACCGGTATTAACCCATCTTCATTACCTTTCCAGTCCTGTATTTGATAAAATACCCGTAGACTGTGATACTTTGCAGCCACTGATGAAAGGGGTTACATTTTGGGGTCTACAAAACTTGTGCTTTTGGCAACCTTTTCGGCGAATTTATGAACACGTAGTTTGTCATGTCCTTCTCGCGAATTACTCTTATATAGACACAGTAGTGCAGTCTCTCCAGATGAAATAATGTCCTCTTTAGATACTTCGTTTGGTGTTTTGTTGAACATATCAGCAGCCAGATGAAATTCCGAGCTGTTTTCATACGTTTTCAGAACAGTCAACTTCCCAAGTTCATATATGCTTGATGTTGTGTCGCAGCCAAGAATTGCATGAAGAAACAGTATATTAGAGCATACTTTTTCACCCAATCTACGTTTTGTGTCTTGAATGTTCCATACTGTGCTTTTCGATATATGTACCCGTTCCTTCTGAAGTGTCACCGTATAGTAGTAACACAGCAGTATCAACATATATGTATCATCTCCAACTAATGACGTCTGCGTTGTTAAGGAGTAGGTCACAGCTGTCTTTACCATAAGAAGATCCGCATCGTCTGAAAAGTGTACAGTTTCAATACCCGCATTTTGCAACTTATCACTTAGAAGATTAATAAATCTTTTTTGTTTTTCTTGTTTGTGAGGAACTTACTTTTCTTTCCTATCATGATCATTGTCTCAGTGAATTTAACTTCCGTCCCAACGCAACCCCTGTTCGCCTCAGATGTGTTGTGTCTTTAGTACTTGGAACATTGTCATATCCATCAAATACCACAGTCGCTTTTCCATACCTATTTGTAACATTCTCCACACACATCACATATTTGACCATAGCTGTTCGATTTTGGCCAAGGAATCCGTTGCAAAAGGTAACCGCCATCAAGTATATATTTCATTTCACCAGTGGGTCTTTCACTGTGGTTTTACTTTATCTCGTATAGCTTCTGCCAATGCTGGCTTATCAGCCTCTCTCAGCAAGTGCGGGGTTTCAGATATTGCTGGAGGGTAAGTGCATAACTCATAAGAGAATAGCGAATCCAGTTCGTCTTCTGGAAGTGATTCTTGCCGCAGAAACAAGCCGTTGAAATAATAGTTGCGAGTCTACCTTGACAACGTCATCGCCTATTTTCAAACCAGCCGTATCCGACATTGTTTTTACTTGATCTTTTCGCTTGAAAGCAAACTCCATAACAGTGCTTCCAGCCATTTTGTCTAGAATCTTGATCCCAACAGCTTTCGCATCATCTACATTAACAGAATCATCAGAAACAACTCCACTTGATATACTGTTTAGCTCAGGATCCTTATTAAAGGGGTTTCTTTCATTGAGATATTCTATTATAATGTTCGTGTCTTTCTTGTCTCTCTGTTGCCGTGCGTTTGAATATCTTTATGCTGGTCACTGGTGATGAATTATTTTCCTGATACTTGTTGCATAGCTTCGTTGATTTCTGAGCAAGCGGGGCGAGAAAGTTCCCACAGCGTCCTCTGTGTTTGTCATTCCCTTCCTCGTGTTAGCCCACCAGTTGTTTTCAAACTTTTCATGAGCATTCATCTTGTTCTATGACTAAATCAGTCGAGTCCTGCCCAAAATCGATCGCTTTGTCTTAGTACATGATACCCCTCCATAAAGTACCTGTACACATCAGGAGTACTTGTTTCTAATGCTAGCATGTTTGCAAGGAATACGTGTGCATATAAGTTGTGGCCAGATGGTGTGAAATAGGGTAACATATCTAAAACTGCCTGTAAATGGAGCTTCCAGTTGCCAGATCGTTCTGCCTTAAAAAATCATATCAACCTTCTCCATGTATTGAAGCCACAATCTTGATGTACGACTTTGTTTTAAGTTACTACGGTGCGTATCTACTCTCTCTTTTATGCGCTCTACTACAGCAGATGAACATGCAGATTCAACATCTAACTCACCTGCAAGAACCTGATCAAACACAGTCAATGCACACTCGATATCATTGTCAATGCCTATTCATTCATGTCTATATGTTTCTTCAGCAAACAATTCTGCTGTCTCGATTAGGTGATTTTCCGTGTCCACAGATACGTTAACTTGCTCGTCAGAGGTACTTTCCTTCTTATTTGTTTCCAGTCCAACATTGCATGTCTCATCATTTTCCGAACCACCATTGAACTCAGCTCCGTAATTTTTTTCATCACCTTCAATTTCACCACTCGGTTTGTTCTTACGTATGTCAATATTAAAGACTTCGGCGGCCATTAACGAATACAGGGCCATATCTACAAGGTGGTGGCCTCTAACTGCTCGTGATATGGCTTTGCCTGTTAGCATGTGCATAACAGCATTATCCGCATATATTGTTTCTAGCAGTTCTGTTAACCCCGAGTCTGTCATTATATGACCAATACAGCCTAGGAAACTCATTTCCATATGCAGTCCTCCCAAACTGAGCACAATGTGTCGCAGGTCGCTGTTACTAGGTTCGGATAGAACGATGTTCAGGGCTTTCCACCATAGAGGTTGGTCAAATGTGAGGATTGGCTTTACCTCGTATTTCTTGGCCAGGTCATTTATAAAATGCAATGTTGAGTAGATACAGGTTTCATCACTCGTGCTAATACGTGTTGCTTCACATTTATAACAACAATCTTAATTAAGTAGCACACAGATCTGTTACTACCTTTAAAGTTATGTTTTATTTCAAAAACAAACATATACATACTTGTCATATATGTAACTGTATAACAAGCTCCATCAAGTGTGTATCATTTCACTTAATTGGTGTTTACCTCAGTACGTGTGTGTGTGTGTGTATTTCTAAGGAGTATAGTCCCTCCACCTACAACAGGCGTCCTACCCGACGATTATAGGCACAATGTCTGGACTTTTATCTGTGAGTTGTTGTGTGATGTGATGATATATCTACTTGAGGCAGCGAACTCAATGGTTTCTTTATAGTACTGCCACACTGGAATACCACGCCGTAGTAGACATGATACCCCACACACCACAGGCACATTATTCTGACACTGGTCAATCAGTCGTAGCACTACCCATTATTTGCTCGTCAGGCAAGGGTTACAAGTGACTGTTTACTTCAGTACCAAAACATGTGTTGTCAAAAAGAGCGGCAAACTTTTAAGGGAAGGTTCTCTATCAAATCAAACACATTTTAATTAAGGGAGATTATCTGAAATATTTTACCTACAAATCTACTGTTATGACCAATCTAAAACATTTAGTGAGATCAGACAAGTAGATCTATTATAAAAAGTTGGATATCTTACTTAATTTAACATTAATACGTAAATATCATTATAAAATTATGTTCCCAAAAATCGTTGATTTTTTCCAATTTTTCTTAAACTTTCAACCTCAAAATAAGTACACTTTCAAATTGAGTTGTGAATTGTATTTTAGATATCTGATAGAGAACAACATAAATAGTAAAATACAAAAACAAAAATATGATATTTACACACAGATTGAATTTAAGTATTTTATCTCCAAAAATCGGTGATTTTATCACTTTTTTCACCATTTTATCCCGAAATTGAGAGTCTGTCTATTTATTTGGTCAAATTGATCATACATTCTGATTGTCTTCTCTATTACAAGCATTATTTACTATATAACTGTATTTTTCATTGTTTAATTATAATTTTTTTAAATTATTCCCAAAAAAGGTGATTTTTTCATTATTTTACATCTTTTTTCCCCAAAATAACATATTTAGCACGTGATTTGAGATGAGGACTTTGGATATATTTTTTTCCATAATTTTTGGAACCAGAATCAGTTAAAACCATTTCTGTGCCAATTTCTTTTACCTAAAAGTGTATTTTTACTGCTCTATTACCGGTTACTTGCAGTTGGTGGTTATTCAGCTATTCTACTGTCTAAAATATTTACTGACGATATTTATCTTTCATGCATTTATTTACCTTTTGGTCGCTCGGCAGCTATTGTACGCTTGTGTAAAACCTTGCTTGTTTAAATGCATATGATTTAAATATATACATCCCATCCACGGACCTGCGGGGCAACCGGCACATAACCTCCCACCCCCACCACTATTGTGTACTACCCTTCCACTACCTCATTTTTCTTTACAACCCTCCTTAAAAAGGTGTTCGTTTACAATCAAAGGATGTTTATTTACACTATATATACCATATATGGTATTATATACAATATATGGTAATGTATCATATGCTATACCATAAACTCTATATACAAAAATGTTTTTTTATTGTAAATCAAGCGGAGGTGGGTAGTACAGAAACGGGTGTGAGTGGGTAGAGGGTATACTTGTAAACATGTACAGTTTGATCGCTGGAAAATTAACCGTTACCTGGCTACTTTTCAAATCTTAAATAGAATATCATACTACGATGTTATCAAATAGTACATTATACGTGTGAATATGAAAATAGGGACAACTAGGGAATCTCCCTGAAAATGCACAAGCTATGAACTATATCTTGGTTATCACATATGGGAATTGCTACCAATTGTAACAAATAACACTATGCTATTCCAGTCCAATGTCGGTTTCTTTAAATATTTGAATAAATACTTACCTTCTGGTACAGTTCCAACGGATTCACGTTGAGATATCACACGATCGGATTATATAACTTTCCGTTACTCTTCTCGCTATTTAACACGGAACAGGAACTGGAAAACTGAACTTAAACCTAGGACATCCGCTTTGTCGGCTTGTATCTACATTACTCTTTACCGAGCAGGTCGTGTTCGTCAAACGTGCATTTTCATACCCGGTAAAACGAATCTCATTAAAATCATATCCCAATTACGCTTTGATACTCTCCGCTATATAGGCCTTAGGCCTCAGTAGCGTAGAGTATCGTCGCGTGATAAAGAGTCTGATTTTAATGAGATTGCGGTAAAACATGCCAAACATTGTTCAGAAAGTGGAGGGGCAAAGCCAAAAGTAGTTCGGGAAGTGAGAACATTATACCTTGTTTTCCCAAACTCCCGTGTTCACGTAAAAGGAAAGTGAAAGTAGATACGTCGGCACACTTTTTCTTCCGCGTTTCTAAATTGTAAACTTATCTGTATATCTATGTATATAGGCCGGGCATACTTTATTTCCTTATAATATGTGCCAATGTCAAGTCTTAATTAATATATTTAATGGTATGTGTGACCTCAATGAAACCTTGTGTGCAAAGAATGGCATAATGTTTTAGGGTTTTTCTGTGGGAGACATTTAAAAACCCACATTTTAGCGTCGGCGTTCATGAATAGTCTCATCTAATCAGGTTTATTATTAATCGATGACTTCTGAAGTTCGAATCAATAATGAGTCATAAAAATTCAATGAATTGTCAGCCTATAGAATTGTATGCAACCATTTAGACAAATATGATAATTTATCATGGGGTGTGTGTTTGGAGGGGTTAGGAGGTGTGTATGTTGGGAGGGGTTATGAGGTGTGTGTGTAGGGGTGAGGGGTGGGGTGGGGGGGATTTGGCCTAGCACTGAGTGGTAATGAGCAAACACATACAGGCTCGTTGAACATTGCGATTTTTTACTTTTTCCCTGTTGTAAAATAAGAAAGTGTTATTATAGTCTCGCCTGATACAACACTGAAACATACTGTATGAACATAACACATGCAAATTTAAAACGAAACACTTTTACATATTAGAACAATTTATTTACAAAACATTATTTTTCTTATTAAAACACATTATTTATAAAGCATATATTTATAAATTGTGATCCTAAAACAGGTTGTGGCAAATAATTTAGCAATATTACCATTTTATAGAACACTTTTTCCAGTATCATTAAAATTAGAAAAGATTAATTTTCAATTACAACTTCATTTCCTCATATTTCATCAGTTCTTGCGCACAATATGAATAACATAATTTTCAGTTAAACTAGTTTAGAAACGTTTAAATATGATAGCAAGTATTTAAATTGTATAGAAAGTGAAGCGTAGCTGCTAGTGTTTCAGTAAGAATAAAGATAGCAGTATGGCCAGTATGTCACTTTTTATAGAAAGTGAAGCGTAGCTGCTAGTGTTTCAGTAAGAATAAAGAGAGCATAGCCGCTAGTGTTTCAGTAAGAATAAAGATAGCAGTATGGTCAGTATGTCACTTTTTATAGAAAGTGAAGCGTAGCCGCTAGTGTTTCAGTAAGAATAAAGATAGCAGTATGGCCAGTATGGCACTCTTTATAGAAAGTGAAGCGTAGCTGCTAGTGTTTCAGTAAGAATAAACAGAGCATAGCCGCTAGTGTTTCAGTAAGAATAAAGATAGCAGTATGGTCAGTATGTCACTTTTTATAGAAAGTGAAGCGTAGCCGCTAGTGTTTCAGTAAGAATAAATATAGCAGTATGGCCAGTATGTCACTTTTTATAGAAAGTGAAGGGTAGCCGCTAGTGTTTCAGTAAGAATAAATATAGCAGTATGGCCAGTATGTCACTTTTTATAGAAAGTGAAGCGTAGCCGCTAGTGTTTCAGTAAGAATAAATATAGCAGTATGGCCAGTATGGCACTTTTTATAGAAAGTGAAGCGTAGCTGCTAGTGTTTCAGTAAGAATAAAGAGAGCATAGCCGCTAGTGTTTCAGTAAGAATAAAGATAGCAGTATGGTCAGTATGTCATTTTTTATAGAAAGTGAAGCGTAGCCGCTAGTGTTTCAGTAAGAATAAAGATAGCAGTATGGCCAGTATGTCACTTTTTATAGAAAGTGAAGTGTACCCGCTAGTGTTTCAGAAAGAATTTATAGAAAGTGAAGCGTAGCCGCTAGTGTTTCAGTAAGAATAAAGATAGCAGTATGGCCAGTATGTCACTTTTTATAGAAAATGAAGCGTAGCCGCTAGTGTTTCAGTAAGAATAAAGATGTCACTTTTTATAGAAAGTGAAGCGTAGCCGCTAGTGTTTCAGTAAGAATAAAGATAGCAGTATGGCCAGTATGTCACTTTTTATAGAAAGTGAAGTGTAGCCGCTAGTGTTTCAGTAAGAATTTATAGAAAGTGAAGCGTAGCCGCTAGTGTTTCAGTAAGAATAAAGATAGCAGTATGGTCAGTATGTCACTTTTTATAGAAAGTGAAGCGTAGCCGCTAGTGTTTCAGTAAGAATAAATATAGCAGTATGGCCAGTATGTCACTTTTTATAGAAAGTGAAGAGTAGCCGCTAGTGTTTCAGTAAGAATAAAGATAGCAGTATGGACAGTATGTCACTTTTTATAGAAAGTGAAGCGTAGCCGCTAGTGTTTCAGTAAGAATAAATATAGCAGTATGGCCAGTATGGCACTTTTTATAGAAAGTGAAGCGTAGCTGCTAGTGTTTCAGTAAGAATAAAGAGAGCATAGCCGCTAGTGTTTCAGTAAGAATAAAGATAGCAGTATGGTCAGTATGTCACTTTTTATAGAAAGTGAAGCGTAGCCGCTAGTGTTTCAGTAAGAATAAATATAGCAGTATGGACAGTATGTCACTTTTTATAGAAAGTGAAGCGTAGCCGCTAGTGTTTCAGTAAGAATAAAGATAGCAGTATGGCCAGTATGTCACTTTTTATAGAAAGTGAAGTGTAGCCGCTAGTGTTTCAGAAAGAATTTATAGAAAGTGAAGCGTAGCCGCTAGTGTTTCAGTAAGAATAAAGATAGCAGTATGGCCAGTATGTCACTTTTTATAGAAAGTGAAGCGTAGCCGCTAGTGTTTCAGTAAGAATAAAGATGTCACTTTTTATAGAAAGTGAAGCGTAGCCGCTAGTGTTTCAGTAAGAATAAAGATAGCAGTATGGCCAGTATGTCACTTTTTATAGAAAGTGAAGTGTAGCCGCTAGTGTTTCAGTAAGAATTTATAGAAAGTGAAGCGTAGCCGCTAGTGTTTCAGTAAGAATAAAGAAAGCAGTATGGCCAGTATGTCACTTTTTATAGAAAGTGAAGCGTAGCCACTAGTGTTTCAGTAAGAATAAAGATAGCAGTATGGCCAGTATGTCACATTTTATAGAAAGTGAAGGGTAGCTGCTAGTGTTTCAGTAAGAATAAAGAGAGCATAGCCGCTAGTGTTACAGTAAGAATAAAGATAGCAGTATGGTAAGTATGACACTTTTTATAGAAAGTTAAGCGTAACCGCTAGTGCTTCAGTAAGAATAAAGATAGCAGTATGGTCAGTATGTCACTTTTTATAGAAAGTGAAGCGTAGCCGCTAGTGTTTCAGTAAGAATAAAGATAGCAGTTTGGCCAGTATGTCACTTTTTATAGAAAGTGAAGCGTAGCCGCTAGTGTTTCAGTAAGAATAAAGATAGCAGTATGGCCAGTATGTCACTTTTTATAGAAAGTGAAGTGTAGCCGCTAGTGTTTCAGTAAGAATTTATAGAAAGTGAAGCGTAGCCGCTAGTGTTTCAGTAAGAATAAAGATAGCAGTATGGCCAGTATGTCATTTTTTATAGAAAGTGAAGCGTAGCCGCTAGTGTTTCAGTAAGAATAAAGATAGCAGTATGGCCAGTATGTCACTTTTTATAGAAAGTGAAGCGTAGCCGCTAGTGTTTCAGTAAGAATAAAGATAGCAGTATGGCCAGTATGTCACTTTTTATAGAAAGTGAAGCGTAGCCGCTAGTGTTTCAGTAAGAATAAAGATAGCAGTATGGCCTGTATGCCACTTTTTATAGAAAGTGAAGCGTAGCCGATAGTGTTTCAGTAAGAATTTATAGAAAGTGAAGCGTAGCCGCTAGTGTTTCAGTAAGAATAAAGATAGCAGTATGGTCAGTATGTCACTTTTTATAGAAAGTGAAGCGTAGCCGCTAGTGTTTCAGTAAGAATAAATATAGCAGTATGGCCAGTATGTCACTTTTTATAGAAAGTGAAGAGTAGCCGCTAGTGTTTCAGTAAGAATAAATATAGCAGTATGGCCAGTATGTCACTTTTTATAGAAAGTGAAGCGTAGCCGCTAGTGTTTCAGTATGGCCAGTATGTCACTTTTTATAGAAAGTGAAGCGTAGCCACTAGTGTTTCAGTAAGAATAAAAATAGCAGTATGGCCAGTATGTCACTTTTTATAGAAAGTGAAGGGTAGCTGGTAGTGTTTCAGTAAGAATAAAGAGAGCATAGCCGCTAGTGTTTCAGTAAGAATAAAGATAGCAGTATGGTCAGTATGTCACTTTTTATAGAAAGTGAAGCGTAGCCGCTAGTGTTTCAGTAAGAATAAAGATAGCAGTATGGCCAGTATGTCACTTTTTATAGAAAGTGAAGTGTACCCGCTAGTGTTTCAGAAAGAATTTATAGAAAGTGAAGCGTAGCCGCTAGTGTTTCAGTAAGAATAAAGATAGCAGTATGGCCAGTATGTCACTTTTTATAGAAAGTGAAGTGTAGCCGCTAGTGTTTCAGTAAGAATTTATAGAAAGTGAAGCGTAGCCGCTAGTGTTTCAGTAAGAATAAAGATAGCAGTATGGTCAGTATGTCACTTTTTTAGAAAGTGAAGCGTAGCCGCTAGTGTTTCAGTAAGAATAAATATAGCAGTATGGCCAGTATGTCACTTTTTATAGAAAGTGAAGAGTAGCCGCTAGTGTTTCAGTAAGAATAAAGATAGCAGTATGGCGAGTATGTCACTTTTTATAGAAAGTGAAGTGTAGCCGCTAGTGTTTCAGTAAAAATAAAGATAGCAGTATGGACAGTATGTCACTTTTTATAGAAAGTGAAGTGTAGCCGCTAGTGTTTCAGTAAGAATAAAGCTAGCAGTATGGACAGTATGTCACTTTTTATAGAAAGTGAAGTGTAGCCGCTAGTGTTTCAGTAGGAATAAAGATAGCAGTATGGACTGTATGTCACTTTTTATAGAAAGTGAAGTGTAGCCGCTAGTGTTTCAGTAAGAATAAAGATAGCAGTATGGCCAGTATGTCACTTTTTATAGAAAGTGAAGCGTAGCCGCAAGTGTTTCAGTAAGAATAAAGATAGCAGTATGGCCAGTATGTCACTTTTTAAAAAATACTGCATCCTCTATAACAAAGAAAGGATTCACTTAAAAGGCTTTGTTTAGAATAATATAACATTTAAAAAACAGTTCCATTCATGATTTGTATTTTTTATCTCAATCAAAATATGGTGTAAGCTCCGTGTTGATCAGATCTACAATTTCAATTCACCATAGATTTTGAAAATAAATGGGTGAGAAGGTTCATAGGCCCATTTTCCATATTTTATCTCGATGAACATGGAGGATGAGCCTGGCATGTTCATGCCTGTTAGGCGCCATATAACATTTTCATGTGTTGGTGCGCCTTAAAACCCAATTCAATTCAATTCAATTGAAAATAAATCGGGCCTAAAATGCTTAAATTAACCCTGGTGCATAACCTAGGACAGTACATATTACAGTGCAAAATGAATTTCCTTGGGACAATATAAAATGACTAATTTTAGTGTCATTCATTATTAGGCCAAGTATAAGTAAGAGACACAGACTCCCACGTAAAGCCGGACGTTAACGTGGTGATCTGTATCACGGTGTGTGGGCTGTTATACAGTGTGTCATCTCATAATTCGTGTATGATTTCCACCGTGATGAGATAATGATCTTCGGAAATGGAGCTCTGTGACCTTATGACGTGGCACTGAGACTTTTCCTTAGGCCATAATAAAAATTGTGTTTGTATACCTGAACGCTACCGGTCCAAAAATTCGGCCAGACTCCAAACACTTTTTTTTTCATTATGAAAAAGTATGATCTCGTCGGAACCGCATTCATTTTATATACGGTGACTTATTGTAGAAAAACATTCCTACCTACCTATATATCTATACCTGAAAAATATAAGGTCCGTTTTGGGCAAACTATAGTATTTATAAGTGTAGCCTTAGCTTTTTATGATATTATTCAATGTTTAATTCCGGTATGTCGGTTAAGATCTGGCACCAAAATCAAGCCATTCAAAACTTTATAATATAAATTCAAACTTATCAGCTATACCATTCACGTTGACACATTGTCTAGAGTCTAATGTACTTATTGTAGATAAACAAAAGAGACCGCATTCACAAATACTTCCATTTTCCTTATTATCTTAGAAACGAGCAAATAAATAATTGATTGATTGATTGATTGAGTGAGTGAGTGAGTTTGTTCTATTAGCAAGGAGGGATCCAGTTGGGTGAGTGAGTTAGTGAGTGAGTGAGTGTGTTCTATTAGCAAGGAGGGATCCAGTTGGGGGTGGGGTGAGTGAGTGAGTGAGTGTGTGAGTCAGTCAGTCAGTGAGTGTGAGTGAGTGAGTGAGTGAGTGAATGAGTGAGTGAGTGAGTGAGTGAGTGTGTGAGTGAGTGAGTGAGTGAGTGAGTGAGTGAGTGAGTGAGTGAGTGAGTGAGTGAGTGAGTGAGTGAGTGAGTGAGTGAGTGAGTGAGTGAGTGAGTGAGTGAGTGAGTGAGTGAGTGAGTGAGTGAGTGAGTGAGTGAGTGAGTGAGTGAGTGAGTGAGTGAGTGAGTGAGTGAGTGAGTGAGTGAGTGAGTGAGTGAGTGAGTGAGTGAGTGAGTGAGTGAGTGAGTGAGTGAGTGAGTGAGTGAGTGAGTGAGTGAGTGAGTGAGTGAGTGAGTGAGTGAGTGAGTGAGTGAGTGAGTGAGTGAGTGAGTGAGTGAGTGAGTTTGCTGACAAATACTTTGACTTTTTAAAATGCTGTAATAACCCATGTTTGTGCTAAAACGAATTGATTATCTAACATTTTGAATAATAAAATGCATGCTGCTATCATTTTTATTTTTACGAAATGGCATTGCATAATCGAGCGTGTTGTCCTTCCGACAGCTCTTGTTTCTTTATGCAGTCACTATGTTAAGCACTCACTATGACTATTAAGGCGTATGCTTTGTCATAGTTCGGTTGATATCATCGTTGTGAATCATATCCTCCAGTGTCTATGTGTATGACAGCACCATACTTTTAGCGTATGGGAGTATTAGAACAATAGAGTACTGTGTTTACTGTGCAAACCCAAACAAAGGAAACAAGGACGACCCATAAACACTATGCTCCGTCGTTTAAAGGGACACATGACAATCTTGAATTAAACTTGCATTTGTTCAATCATTAATATTAATTATAACAATAATAAACTTTAAGGATATTATTTTTGCATATTATTAACTATACCAATATTTACAACTATGGTATTATATAAGAAAAAGAGAAGAATATTTAACTTTTTTTTTTATTATATGCAAGCAGGTTTAAAGTCAAAATGATACTGGATAAATAAATCGAAATTCTAGTTTCAGAGATTGAAAAAACACTTGAAGATTGCCTTGTGTCCCTTTAATTTACTCACTATATAGTTTCATCATACCAGAGTACTCAAATGCCAAATTGTCGGAACCAATCAGATTTATTCCGTAGTAGTTTAATATACTATTTTGAAATATCTAAACATTGTATGGCTTAAAAAAATTGCCTATATAAGGCTCGAACATGAACCTTCGGTTCAGTAGACACATACTAGACGACGCTCTAACCGACTGCGCCAAAAGCGCCAAAAGGCGCCGAGGCGCAGTTGGTTTAACCCGGTATTAAATAGTATATAGTAAACGCCACGATCTGCAATCTCATACTTATAGATACTAGTTCAGTCTACAAGACGGGCTACTAATCCGGGTCTAACCTATGGTGGAATATTTCTGCCACTAGGTAATAGTAGCATGAATTTTTCGAAACAATAATGAATTTTCATGAAATCTTATACAATTTGTTAGATAAAATTATCTAAAATAATGTCATTAACTTATGATGTTAAATGCCACGATAATGCCCACTTCTGCCACCATGATAGTTTCTTAACACGAGTAGTCCGATACCAATATCCGGTTGAGGGTAAAAGCCGTACCATGCAGTCCGTACTATAACGAAAACTATCGGAAATGGCTAACCACATAACAAGGATAACTAGTTCCGTAAGATTATCTAATGGGTCCACGAAGAGGGCGGCCACTGGGTATACATGGCGACGATACCACGAAAGACGGAAGGATAAAGTAGACGACCGGACGAACTCCAATCGTTGAATTGCTTTGTTATGAATTGATTGCCATGTGATTTATTAAAGTTAAAAATTCTGTGACACAAATCTTAACTGTTTAATATGTTTAACATAACTATGTTCTTGTAACAGCTTGCAAACCGTATTTAAACACTGAGCCGTTTTTGCTTGGTATTTGAGTGAATAGCATAATCACCTCTCATGGCCACTGTCTATGGTCGAATTCTCTCGAATGCATTATCATTTCGTAAATGTGTGTCATGCTCATTAAACTTTTTTGTTTCGTTCAAAGGAGCAGATTGTTTCCGGGTCTAGAAGTGCATAGTATAGGTTCATAATATAATTTGCAGCAACTCTGCAGTTCCGGGTGAGAAGGTTTCTAGGCCCATTTTCCATATTTTATCTTGATGTACATGGAGGATGAGCCTGGCATGTTCATGCCTGTTAGTCGCCATATAACCTTTCATGTGTTGGTGCGCCTTAAAACCCCAATTCAATTCAATTCATAATTTGACGAGTTTATTTATTGTATGCATGAAAACAGTCACGTCACGACGATATCTACCTGTAGCAGTGAGCTCAATGGTCAACTTTATAGTGCTGCCTCACTGGAATACCACGCCGTAGACACATGCCGTCACATTATCCTGACACCGGGCCGACCAGTCCTAGCAGAACGCTTTATAGGCTGAACATCAAGCAAGGTAACTAACTAGTCAATTTTATTCTGAAGTCTTTGGTGTGACCTGGTCGGAGATTAAACCCACGACCTCTAGTATGCGAAGCGGACGCCCTACCACTTTGTCACCGCCGCATTGTTATTTGGTATGTCACCGCCGCAGTGTTATTTAGTATGTCACCGCCGCAGTGTTATTTGGTATGTCACCGCCGCAGTGTTATTTAGTATGTCACCGCCGCAGTGTTATTTGGTATTGCATTTTAAAGATTCTAGAGATTCGAGATGATTCTAAGTAAAGTAAACGTTACAATGTTCTTGTTACGTGATACAATGACTACTATTATATACAACAGTCAATCATGATAAGTATGTGCATAGACATAAAGACAATGAGCAAACATGATTTATACGGAAAAAATATATAAAAACATATATTGAACGTGAGGTTGTACTAAATACATTGACAACAATAGAACAACAATAGAACAATGCATATTGAAATATCACGAAGAACGTTAAAAGCATTTAGATGTGCAAAATATGGTGTAGTATTTAACTTTAAGTGAGATTCATGTCGATTAACTATGTTTTATCGAATAATTGTCGTTTGATATACAAATTTACAAAGTTCTGAGATATCAGAGAAACTGACAGACTGCATTAGCTAAATAATTTGAAACTGAACATCTACTGACGTTACATATTCTAAGTCCCAAGGACCGAGTGTACCAAATCGAGGACTCAGCGCAAAACAATTATATCTCCTTCTTTATTCATATGTAGTTAGAATAGTTTTGCGCTGAGCCCTAGCAATACTGGAGCGAGATGTTGACTCCCAGGGATTGTATATTGACCTTGGATGGCCTTCAAACATGTCTTAAAGCCAAATAGTTGCAAACAGTGACCTGCTTTTGACCTCGTTTGTTTCGATGAAGGTCAGCTGAAATAGTTTGTATACAGGTTAGTGTGTTTTAACTTTTATTTATACAATCGATCATGTGAACTACTTTTGAGATCAGGGATATTTTTTTTTTAGGTTACTGACATAATAAAGCAAATCAGGGCACACGCAACTCTAGAAGCCATGTATGCCAAGTTTCAAGTTTCTACAACAAACAACAACAACAAGACGTAGACATATTTATTAATCTGCTGTTTTATAGGTCAAATAGCTTATACACGTTGAAAATAATCGATGGTTATCATGTTTCAGATTTAACCTTGCAACTGATGTTTTAGTCTCAAAATAAAAAACAAATAAAAAAAACAAACAAAACAACAGATGTCTGTGCTGATGTCCAATGCTTAAGGAGACAAAATACACAGCAATCTTGATTTTTCAAAAAAAACAAAAAACACAAACAAACTCAAAAACAACAACACGATGTCCCGTTAGTTTTTGTACATAACCTGTATGTGGTCAATAATTAATGTTAGTTATAAGAAAAGAGCAAACTGTTTTTGAAATACTAACTGTTGATACTATGGCACCAATAATATATTTAAACTTATGGTAGAATAACGAAGAAAATTCAAAATTGAAAATTAAATTTAACTAAATGTATATGCAAGCAGTGTTAAAGTCAACATGATACGGCATTAATATATCGGGATACTAAGTCCACACATAATGCCGAGTCAACGAGGGATTCTTCTCGGAACTCAGATGGTAGAGGGACTATAATCCTTAGAACTACACATACTTTTAATGTTCGATAAAAGCTTCTGAACTGCCATAATTGTATGTCCCTTTAATAGTTTCGCGTATCGCTGTGGCACAGTGATAGCAACGTATTATTAATATTAGGCTGTGCCATTTTAAAGAAACACACGGCAGTCTTAAAGTAGTTATATCTCTGAACTCCTCGCCGGATTTCAACGGTACTTTGCAGGGATGTTCAGTACCAAGCCTAGTTGTGATATCATCGTCGCGTTCCGGTTTAGAGATTTTTGGCGGAGTTCAAGGTTGTTGTTACACAAACATTTTCCGGGCTAGTTCTCCTGAACCCCTGGTTGGATTTCAACGAAACTTGACAAGTATGATCAGTATCAAGCCTAGTTGTGCATATCATCGCCATATATACTTTCGACTTTTCACACGTCTACACCGATCGTTGAAGATTACACCAAATGTGTGTTCCCAGACAAACAAAACTTTTTTGGGCACCAATCTAATCGGCAATATAGACGACACCCATTCAGGAGACAGCGTCACCACAATAGATGCATGAATTGCGACGAATCTAGCCATGCGACAGAGGACTGTCGGCACAGGGCTCCTGTCAAGTGTTGGGGGTGCGGGCTCGTGGGACATAAACAGGATCGATGTTGGAACTAGGATGATGGCAATGAAGCCGAACATTATATTCCAAATGCATTTGTTCATGAAAATAGTTATGATGTTTTAAATCATATATGCACACTTTGCCAAGAAATTGAGTGTAATTGTGACAATTTTCCAAATGTTTATGAAAACTCTAACGCTACTATCTTAAATATTTCGGAACACATAAATTTAACTAATTTAGGATTAAATAATAAAAAAGGTTTAACCATCGGTCATTTAAACGTAGCTGGACTGTCTTCTAAATTTGATGAATTACAATTAATGCTAACATCTAAGAAAAACAAAATAGATATAATGGGTATAAGTGAAACGAAATTCAATGAAAACCATAAAACTGAAACATTTCATATAGATGGATATCAAGTACCTTTTCGTCGCGACCGTTTATTCAATGGCGGTGGAGGTTTGGCAGTATATGTAAAACAAAACGTAAATTGCATACGACGATTAGATTTAGAAGGAGATGATATAGAAATAATTTGGTTAGAAATTATGCCAACTAAATGTAAATCTTTTTTAATTGGTTCACTTTATAGGCATCCAGAATCTAAAGTTGCATGGAAAGAAATATTTGACACTCATATAGAAAAGGTTCAACTTGAAGAAAAAGAAATATTAATTTTAGGCGATATAAATCGAGATTTATTAAATTCCAAAATAAATGATGAATGGTCTAGCTATATTTTATCACTAGGATTAAAACAGTTAATTAAGCAGCCGACGCGTGAATGTTCAACTTCAAAAACTTTAATAGACCACATTTATACTAATTGTGATCAAAATATATGTAATGTAAGCGTGCCCAAAATAGGAATTAGCGATCATTATCCGATCCTATGTACAAGAAAGTTAAATTATAAAGAAAAAATCAATTCACATAATTTTATAAAATACAGATCATTTAGGTCATTTTCAGAGGAGTCATTTTTATCAGATCTTATCAGCATCCCCTGGGGTAATCTAAACAACACTGATACTAATGAAGTACTTCACACTTGGGTGTCTAATTTTTCAAGTGTTGTAGATAATCACGTCCCAATTAGAATTCACAGAGTTAAACACATAAAACAACCAGATTGGTTTACACCTGATATTTTAGATGAAATTAAAGAACGTGATAAATTTAAGGCTAAAAATGATATGGATAACTACAGAGTTTCAAGAAATAAAGTTTGTACATTGATAGATAATTCTAAAAAAGAATCTTATGAAAGAAAAATTGAGGAAGGAAAATCAGACCCTAAAACAGTTTGGAAAATATTTAAAGTCTACAAAAAAGACAAACAACTGTAATTTAATAAAAAGCATTCATAAAGATGGAATAGATATTACTGATAACCAAGATATTGCAAATACTTTTAATAACTTTTTTGTAAACGTAGCCGCTAACTTAAAAGAACCTATTCCAACTTCAAATTTTGATAAAGTAAATGATTTTGTAAAAACAAAAGTTCCTGATCATATGTATTTTCACATTCCTCTGATTACGGAATCCCAAACGCGTAAAATGTTAAATAATTTAGATGTATCCAAAGCTACAGGACTTGACCAAATAGGGCCAAAACTTTTAAAATTATCAGCCGATGTTATATCAAATAGTCTTACGTATGTTATAAATTGTAGTATAAAACAAGGTGTTTTCCCAGATGAATGGAAATGCGCAAAAGTTAATCCTTTATTTAAAAAAGGTTCATCAAATGATGTAAATAACTATAGGCCAATATCAATTTTACCTACTCTTTCAAAATTGATTGAAAAACATGTGCATGATTCATTTGTTAATTACCTTAATCATTATAAATTAATATGTAAATCCCAAAGTGGGTTTAGAAAAAAACATAGCTGCGAAACAGCATTAGTATGTATGATAGATAAATGGTTAACAGCTTTAAATGATGGAGAATTTGTAGGCGTTGTTATGTTAGATTTTTCTAAAGCATTCGATTTATGTTCCCACGAAATACTATTAAAAAAATTACAAATTTACAAATGTGGAGATAATACTATTAAATGGTTCAAGTCTTATCTTACAAATAGAACTCAAGCGGTGAACTTAAACGGTGTTCTCTCTGATAAGCAAATTACTACATGCGGGGTCCCGCAAGGGTCTATTCTAGGGCCTCTTTTATTTATTTTATTCATAAATGACTTGCCTATGTATGTACAGGATAATGTTTCAAACGTTGATATGTATGCAGATGATACTACAATATATGACATAAATAAATCTAAATTAGAAGTTGAAATGAATTTACAAGCTGCTTTGAATAACGTCAGTACATGGTGTCTAAACAATGGTATGGTATTAAATGCTTCAAAAACAAAAGTAATATTGATAACGACACCCCAGAAAAGGACAAGATTAGTTAATCAACCTCTAAATTTGAAATATAAAGACTTAAATCTGGAAATCACAACAGGTGATAAAATTCTTGGCATATATATAAATGAAAACCTTAAATGGGATACGCATATAAAATTTCTTAGGAAGAAAATATCTAGTAATTTGTGGCTATTATCAAGAATTAAAGTATTTATTCCTGTTAATTATAGAATAATGTTTTACAAAGCCTATGTCCAACCACATCTTGACTATTGTAGTATCATTTGGGGTAGTACAAAACAATCAAATATCCAGGTTTTAGTGCGATTACAACGAAGAGCATGTCGTATCATTCTAGGTGAACAATATACCACTTTAAGCGAGGCTTTAAATATAATTAATTCTCTTAATATTGAACAGAGGGTTTCACTTCATAAAGCCAAATTTATGTACAGGGTATCGCAAAATGCAGTCCCGTCATATATTCAAAATATGTTCAATTACAATGTCAGGCGTCCAAATCATTTACGTTCTTCAAATAAATCGGATTTTTTAATACCCAAACCAAATATAGAACTTTTTAAAGGGAGTATGTCTTACTCTGGGGTAAAAGTATGGAATAACATTCCAAATGAAATAAGACAGAGCGAAAGTATTAAAAGTTTCACAGTAAATTATACTAAGTGGATAAATTCGAATCAACAGACATAAAGCTAAAATTGTAAATATGGCCATATGTAAGTCTGTAAGTTAAACCTCTGCCGCCATATGTATGTATTATGTTGTTGTGTAACATTGTTATCATGTTGATCATGTTTATGAATAATGCTAACTTTGAATTTGTTATGCTGATTGTTATATTGCTATATAATTATG
The DNA here is from genome assembly GCA_037043455.1 of Cyrtodaria siliqua. Classification (NCBI taxonomy): domain Eukaryota; kingdom Metazoa; phylum Mollusca; class Bivalvia; order Adapedonta; family Hiatellidae; genus Cyrtodaria; species Cyrtodaria siliqua. The sequence continues at coordinate 46,795 of JAWPHD010013545.1, read as the reverse complement.
TATCTGTATGTATGTAAATATTGCTTTAGAGGGCCCCAAGGAAGATTAGTTTATACTAATTGGGTTACCCTCTGTAAATAAAGACTTTCATTCATATTCTGGTTGAACAATTTTTGGAAGAGCTATGGCCCTTTAACGGTTTTAATACACAAACGTTGTCTAGATTAGTCTCTTCTGAACTCCTTGTCGGATTTCAACGAACCTTGTCAGGGATGATCAGTACCAAGCCTAGTTGCACCTGTCATTGCCGTGTTCTGGTTGAATGAATTTTGGCCCTTTTAAGGTTTTAATAAACAAACTTTGTCCTAACTATTTCTCATGATCCCCTGGCCGGATTTCAACGAATCTTGGCAGGGATGATCAGTACCAAGCATAGTTGCGTATTTCGTTGCCGTGTTCCAGTTGAATGAATTTTGGCAGAGTTATGACCCCTTAAAGGTTTTAATACACTAACTTTGTACAGACTAGTTCTCCTGAACCTCTGGCTGGATTTCAACGAAACTTGGTATGTATGATAAGTACCAAGCCTAGTTGCGTATAATTTCGCCTTGTTCCGGTTGAATGACTTTTAACAGAGTTATGGCCCCTTGTACATAAACTTTTTCTTTAGCCAGTAGAGCGTCCACAGGCCCTCTTCCTCTTGGGCCTCTTGTATTAATACAGTATCACTTTTACTTAAGACCTGCTGGCATAATATTAAATAAAAGGTAGTACAATTTGAGAGTCATGTTGTCTTCGTTATTCTACCAACGGTTTAAATATATTATTGCTCGACTATAATCAACAATTAATAATATGCAAACGCAATTTGCTTTGAACTGTTCAAATATTAAAATGATTTACGAATATGCAAGTTCTGTAGAAAAAAATAATTAAATAACGCCGCAAGTTTAAACAATTCAATATTGCCGTGTGCCCATTTAAAATAACAGGAGACACTTCCAGATATATGTACTTGGCTCATCAGGGAATAACATGTTCTCCTTCTTAAATAGCTCACTTCCCCCTAGTATCGTCCGTCGGATGGATACATACACCGGACATTCCTATGTATCCGAGTGCGTTAAAGAGCCATACGAATCTATACATGTAATAAGTAAGAGTAGGGTAGTTCCCGGATGTAAAGTAGTAAGAGTAGGGTAGTTCCGGATGTAAGTAGTAAGAGTAGGTATTCCCGGATGTAAAGTAGTAAGAGTAGGGTAGTTCCCGGAGGTAAAGTTGTAAGAGGAGGTAAAGTTGTAAGAGTAGGGTAGTTCCCTGAGGCAAAGTAGTAAGAGGGTATTCCCGAATGTAAGTAGTAAGAGTAGGGTATTCCCGGATGTAAAGTAGTATGAGTAGGGTATTTCCGGATGTAAAGTAGTAAGAGTAGGGTATTCCCGGATGTAAAGTAGTATGAGTAGGGTAATTTCCGGATGTAAAGTAGTAAGAGTAGGGTATTCCCGGAGGTAAAGTAGTATGAGTAGGGTAATTCCCGGATGTAAAGTAGTAAGAGTAGGGTATTCCCGGATGTAAAGTAGTATGAGTAGGGTAATTCCCGGAGGTAAAGTAGTAAGAGTAGGGTATTACCGGATTTAAAGTAGTAAAGAGTAGGATAGTTTCCGGAGGTAAAGTAGTAAGAGTAAGGTATTCCAGTAGTATAGAAACTGAGGGTTTTGGCACACTTTTCTCATAGGGGAGTTTTATGCAACGAGTCTGTAAATTTGTAAACTCATTGTAACTCCCCTAAAAAAAAATCTACCAAACCCCTCAGTTTCTATACTACTTATAAATAATTGATAATATAACTTGCTACTTTTTTAAACAACCCCAAATAAAACAACTGTAGATCAAGTAATCAATATCTTTCAAACCCAACACCATAGATGATTTCAGTCTCGGCTGTTAAACAAAGTCGGAAGGAACAGGCCCCAGTTTGTATACTGCTCACAAATAATTGATAATATAACTTGCTACCTTTTATGGAAGGGTGCAACTATTTTATTTTCCGATTTTGGGTGAATCTACTTTTGATGAAGTTTCCAAATTACACGACCCAAACCTCTTTAACGCACTTTTATGTCTTAAATATCCGTAAACGGTACCCAACTATTAAAATCCTCATTGTAACCCTTCCAGTGGACTAATGCTTGTTTCTTTTTGTAATCACGTCGTATAACCTTTTCAATTCTGAATATTTATTGATCAGCTTTTAACATTTCCAATTCATAGAAGCTTCGAGCAATGTTTTGGTTGTTTAAATCTTTTATTTTGTATTTCACAGGATTTGTATATTGAGTATATTGAAATATTTTTTCGGTTCAATTTGGAGTATAACCTTTTTCAAACGTTCTTTAATATTTGTTAATTCTAACCTTGTCTCCTATTTTGAACTTTGGCAAAGCTTTATTAATTTTCATCTTTCCATACAAGTTGAAATACACTATTCCTTTATTTTTCTCATCACTGGCCTCAATCGGTGTCATTTTAATACTCCGATGTTTTGTATTATTGTATTTATCAACCATCGCCTGTAGCACGTCTAAATATGTATTTGTATTGTTTGCTGTAAAATATTTCCACATCCTCTCTTTTAATGTTCTATTAAATCGTTCAATTACTACAGCTTTTCCGAAATTAAACGTGTGATACATTTCGACATTATTATCATCAAGATATTGCTTGAATATTTTATTGTAAAATTCTACTTCCTGGTCAACACAGAGAAATCTACAGTGTCTTCCTGTGCTTATAATCTTTTGGAAAGCTTTAATAATTTCTATACCAGTTTTATTCAGAACAGGCATAACCCAAGCAAATATACTAAATACATCAATAACAGTAAGCAAGTATTTTACACCTTTATTATATTTTGAAAACGATTGCATATCAACCAAATCAGCCGACCATAAATTATCAATTTCATTAACAATCACGCGGCGTTGAGTGAACTTTCTTCGTATAGGTTTATGAAGATCATCGGCTAGCTTATCAGTCTATCTCAACGCCTTTTCTTGTTTGTTTGGCTCTCCAAGTCCTAGTTTATATTTTACACGAATTACGGGCTTGACACATTCTTAGCGATTTTTTCTCCAAGTGATTTGGATTTGCTCGTTTTCAAGCCAGCCTGCATGTTTTTTTTTATCACACATTGATTTATTACTAGGACTTTCTTCATAACAGTAATCATGATCGTTACAAATAGAATTTGATTCATTTGATGGTTCTCCACTATCAAGTGGATTACCAGGACCACAATATTTATAACCAGGAATTGTTAGCCCCTTTTTAGGTAGCAAGAAGCAAAGATTATGGATATCAATATTTCCACCTTGTGTGCTTTTAACAAATTGCGTTTTAGTAATACCGAAGGAAGCGCATGTTGCTTTTAACATTCTTCTACCATTTTTTGGTAAAATATACTGAGGATTAACATTTTCAGTAATTATCTTTTCTTTCACACAGTAACTCATATGTAATATATGATTAGAATAAACTATGTTTTTCAAAATATGATCGTATTATGTTTTCATTTTCCACGTGACAGTATCAATAACTACATCTTCTTCATAGAGAACCAGAGCATAAACTTTATAAGGAGCCCCCGGGGGTATATTTAGCTTATATCTCAAACTTAGTTGTTTTGGATCAATACTGACCTCATTTCCCTTGTAACTTAAATTTCAGAGATCAGCAGAGCTTATGCCGTGGTGCGGTGTCCGTCTGTCTGTCCGTCCGTCTGTCCGTCCGTAAACATTTTTTTGTAACGACTACTCCTCTGGAACTACTTAACGGATTTTCATGAAACTTTACAGAAATGTTGCCCATGAAGTCTAGCTGATCCTAGCAAAAAAGTCATGTAGATGTGAAATCCAAGATGGCCGCCAAATCTAAAAATAGATTTTTAAAAAACAAGTTTGTAGCGACTACTTCTTGAAAACTATAAGTGATGTTGATATAGGACTTTTTCTAAAATGATCAGCATGACATGATGTTGGTCCTTGTCGAAAATCGTTTTGATTCGACGTTAAACATGGCTGCCAGCGGCCATCTTTATTTACATAGAGTTATTTAGTAAAAACTTGTAGCGACTACTCCTCTGAAACTATTCGACGGATTTCCATGAAACTTAACAGGAATGTTGCTCTGGATGTCTAAATGATCATAGCAACATTTCAGATTTGTCAAAAATTCAAAATGGCCGCCATAGCTAAAATTAGTTTTTCAAAAAACAAGTTTGTAGCGAGTACTTCTTGAAAACTATAAGTGATATTGATATGGGACTTTTTCTAAAATGATCAGTATGGAATGATGTTGATTCTTGTCGAAAATTATTTTGATGTGACGTTAAACATGGCCGCCAGCGGCCATCTTTGTTTACGTAGAGTTATATAATGAAAACTTGTAGCGACTACTCCTCTGAAACTACTTCACGGATTTTCATGAAACTTCACAGGATAGCTGCTCTTGATGTCTAATTGATCCTAGCACGATCAGGTCTAGCTGATCCTAGCAAAAAAGTCATGTAGATGTGAAATTCAAGATGGCCGCCATGGCTAAAAATAAATTTTAAAAAAACAAGTTTGTAGCGACTACTTCTTGAAAACTAGAACTGATATTGATATGCGTCTTTTCCTAAAATGATCAATATGACATGATGTTGATCCTTGTCGAAAATTATTTTGATCGACGTTAAACATGGCTGCCAGCGGCCATCTTTGTTTACATAGTTATATAATGAAAACTTGTAACGACTACGCTCTGAAACTACTTTTTCATGAAACTTCACACGAATGTTGCTCTTGATGTCCAATTAATCCTAGCAGGTCGGCTGGAAATTATAGATGGCTGCCACGGCTAAAAATAGATTTTCAAGATACAGAAAATCATACTGTTTGTCGGTTGCTTTTCTGTACTGCTCTTTGCTAACACCTTGTTCGTTGGAAAGCATACCCAGCTCACGATTAACTGGTGTTGTGAAGAAAATATAATCAGAACAGTTCAACCGAATATCTTTGGGAGTTTTGTAGTAGGATTGTGACAAGTAAATCACGCAACAATTCTTATGTCTACCTTGGATGAAATAATTCACAATATCATTTTGGTTACGCTCGCAAACATAATCATCAAAAATAGCTATCTTTTGAGTATCAGCATCCAAATCATTCACAGGGATAACTTGATCATTTGAACACTCCAGTATGTCTTCGACTGAGATGTTAATCTCTTTTTCTATCTTTTCAAGTTTTTGCGACAAGACCTTATACTTTGACTGTTCCAAGTTTTTAGCAAACAAATAAATCTTGTCATAGTAAACTAAAGGTTTCAGCAACATGTGAACTAATGTGTTTGTGTTGCCAGATCCTGAATTACCACATATAAACATTCTAAAACAACAGTCCGGCATGAAGTTCCATATCTGTTTGAAATTACCGTTGTATGTCTTCATATCATAGTTTGGAATTTCGATTATAATAATACTTGGATAATACTTAACTAGTCTTAACTCATGTTATTTTATTTAACCCTATAGTATACATGTCTTTGTTAAAGTGGAGAGAATTAGCGAATAAAATGAAAATATCGAATAACCTTGATAAGAATATGAAAATAAAGTTATTCAAAAAAGACTAGACAGAGGAGATAGCAAGGATTTATACCAAAAAATGCTCGAACCAGTAACTAGTAAAATAACAGAGCAAGCAAGGTAGCTAGATGAACATTTGGATACCCTTCCAGAAATACGCCAACAGTTGGCTATACTTCCGGAGACACTACGCCCGCAATTAGCTGCCCCGCCCGAGCGTTGAGCCATAGCACCACCACCGCCACCTCCACCACCACCACTTACACAACCACTCGTTTCTAGAGATAAAACACCGGCTATCAAGCAAAGCGTAGATCCTTAAGACCAAGCAACGCAGACTTATATGGATGAACTAAAGCAAAAGGTAGAGTCCAGACTTTAATTAAGAAAAGCCTCAGAAAGAGTGCTTGAACCAAAACCTGCCGAACCCTTGGAAGCATTACATGAAAAAAAAGTGCTTCAATCGAGCCTCAGGAAGAAGAGGAAGAAGTAGAATCGGAAGAAGAACCTGCTGTGAGGCCTAAGAAACCAACGTATAATGTTGACTTAGGTGCTGGCATGGATAAAGAAGTACTTGATGCGTATGATTTGCCAGTTACAACTGAAATACCAGATATTATGGATGAGGATACTGATTATGAAAAGTATGTTAGAAAGGATAAAAAAAACACGCAATGACTTGTCTCTCAAGTTAAAATCTCTAGACAAACGAATAGACAACCTGAGCAAAGAAAAGTTAGATGAAAGGTTTCAGAAATCGGTAACTACAAGAACTGATGACAAACTTTTAAAATTAATGGATCCTAAATTACGAATGGAAACTTTAACGCCGCTTAAAACTGAACATGATGAGATGGCTAATGATATAAAAGCTATAGAATTTTACATGCAAAAGTTACCAGAACGAGTTCGAGCAGCCGAAGAGACTACAATAAATACTTCCGGTGAAGGTATGCAGCAGAAAAGAAATTCATACAAAATAAGCAAAGATGGCCACTACGGTATGCTTCAAACTGATATACCTAATCTTGCTGGTCATCACAAACTAATTGCTAGACAAGGAGGGTCAGTTGTGCCAGATTTGAAAGTAGATGGTGATTTTATAGACTTTGTGACAAAGCGTTACAACAATGAAAAAGCATACTCGAAGCTATCTCAAAATGCATTCAAGAAACTGACAGAACTATCTGATTTACCAATTCATAAAAGTTCTTCAAAGTACAAGAAGATTTTAGGAGGTTTGTGTCCTGATGATTTGGTTAATGATCTGGAGTTAGCATGTGGAAGTATTGAATCAGGGAATAATAGTCCACAGTTGACGAATAAAGGTATTGGCATAATCGGCGAGTTATTAAAAAATGGTAATATATCAGCCGAAGAACATGAGCAATTGTTTTCTTCTAAATATTTCAATTAATCTAACTATTATAATAAAAGAAATTAAAAGCAAGGAGGAATTAACTAGTTACTTGACACGACAAGCGGCAGCATACAAACTTAGTTACAAATTATGCAGCAGAATTAATACAGGGTTGCAAATTACAAGTGGGATAATTGGTTGTACTGCCACATTGGTATTAATCCCTGCGGTTCCTGTTTTCATAGCTATTGTTGGAGCAATTCCCTCAATAACCGCGGTTTTGATGAACAAAACTAACATTGCAGAGAAAAAGGTTTTATTAAAATCATATTATTGGAGTTTCAAACAACTTCTTTCATTTGGGCAAACATCTAATATGTCAGATGGGAAGATAATCTCATTATGCTTTTCTAAAATACTCCAACTGCAGCAAAATGATAGTTTTACTGAACCTCTAGAAAGATATATTGAGAGGTATAAATTGAATGGTTACTAAACCAGTTCTTTTTCAATCTGTTTCCATATAGTATCGTACTTGTCTCTAGTGGCTTGTGTCTTAATTGGCGTTGTTTCTTTTTTATTTCTAATAGCTCGAATATCTTCTGGAAAATGTAATTAAATTTAATTACTCTTTTTCGGCCTTCTATCTTATCTAAAAGTTTTACAGTCTTGTAAAACAAATCCTCACATTTCTGCTGATCTATTGGAGATAAATTGTACTTGTCTAAAAGTTTTTCTAAATGATATCTTCTGTGATAAACGCTCTTTTTGCGAACTCCCCGATAATCTGCAACAAGATCATATCCATTGTGAGTCCATCATTTGAAACAAATACGTTCTCCATTAAAAACCCTGCAAGTGTTATTATAATTTGCACATGCATACGTGCAATTATAGCAAAGCTTGTACCCAACACAATCTTTACAGTGCGTCTTTTTGTCGACTATGTAAAACAAAAAGAAATCCATACAAAATTCAGAAGAATCAAGAACACCTAATAATCTCTTACAATATATACAGTTCATCATATAATATACTATTAATATTATTTATTTAATTAAGGCTTACACGAATAAGAATAGTATAATATATACGGTATACACAGATGATATAGAAAGTCTCAGGAAAGATTGCGAGAAGCAGGCTTTGTTAGTTGATTTTGAGGGTATGCAAAAAATGGATAGGGAACTATTAATTTTTGCAAACTTTAAGGATTTAATTGAAAAGATTATAACTGATTCTCAAAAGATGAAACTCCTGTGGAAAATAAGAAAACATGATCTCAAAAGGGCAAAAAGCTTGTGCAACAAAAATATTTCACTAGCAACTAGAGGCTTAGCAGATATTAATTTCTTCAATTACTACTTTGCTGACTTATTAAGGGAGGGAATTGGTACTATTTTGATGCTGGTTAAATGAATTAATTATAGCTTAAAGATTATTTTCTATGCACATATTATATAATGAGTGTAAAAGAAATTGAAAAATCCCAGAAACAATATAGTAAGGTTTTCTCTGTAGATATTTTGGATAGATTAAGTCCACTAGCTCAGCTTCGCCTGACGCGAAAAACAGTTACAGAATTCCTCAAGGCGGAATTACAAAGAACTAAAGGATTTAAATTATGTGTTACTTTGAAAATGACTTTCTCTAAGACAGTAAAAATCAATGATCAGAGTCTATGTTAAGTTCTACATATAAAACAGCTTACTTCGCGTCCCGGGCAACAATAATCTTAAATGAAAAGGATATCAAGGGTGCTTTAGACATGTTAGATACAGCAACTGATGAAATTATGAGTAGAATTGGAAACTGGTTCTGGCAGGGTAGTGGTTGGGTAAATGTATAAGTGGACATGCATTACGTAAACAGGGTGAAGTATAAGCCTTTGAGAGGTAGCTCTTATTTAGAGTTACCAAAAGATCTTTCTCACCCTATAAAAGGTCTAATAAATATAAAAACTAAAAAAGATGATGAATGCTTCAGGTGGTGTCATTTAGTATATACATTTCCTGCCAACAATAATCCCCAAAGAATAACAAAGTATAAAAAGCATATTGGTGATCTTGATTACGGCGGAATTACATTTCCTGTAACATTAAAGCAAATTCCCAAAATAGAAAAACAAAACAATAGATGTTTTAATATATCTGGATATGAAAAAAGTGGGGTGTATCCACTGTATATATTAAAAAAGTAAAGTAGAAGAAGAATGTAATATACTTTTGATTGTTGAAGAAGAAAAAAACCATTATGTGTGGATAAAGAATTTCAACAGTTTAATGTTAAATCAAACATTACATTCATTACAAAATGGTTCTGTGAAACATGCCTGCAATGCTTTACATTAGAAAAAGTCGTAGAAAAACATATGCATAATTGTCTTTCTTGAAATGGCAAGCAAGCAATAAAAATGAAAAGGTTTGCTTTAAAAACTATGATAGGCAATTAATGGTTCCATTTGTTATATATGCTGACTTTGAAGCAATAACGGAAAAAATCTCTTCAGCTACAAATAATCCAAAAAACTCGTATACAGATGCATATCAGCAACATACTGATTGTAGTTATGGATACAAATTTGTCTGCTGCTATGATGACAAATATTCCAAACCGGTTGTAACATACAGAGGACCAAATGCTGTTTTACGTTTTTAGAACAAATGATAGAGGAAGAAAAATATTGTAAAAAAACTGCAAATACATGTTTTAAGAAACATTTGATGACAGCAAAAGAAGAAAAAGAATTTAGGGCGGCCGAGAAATGTCATATTTGTGATGAACGATATATGACGTGTGATAGAGCAGTTACAGATCATTGTCACATAACTGGGAAGTTTAGAGGAAGTGCTCATGATGCATGCAATCTCAGTTTCAGACTAACTAAAAAGATACCTGGGTTATTCCATAATTTGAGGGGTTATGATGCTCACTTTATAATGCAACACATCGGAAAGTTAAAAAAAACGATAAATGTTGTACCAAATAACATGGAAAGGTATATGGCTTTCATGCTGGGGTCAAATTTGGTGTTTAACAAGTTAGTTTCCAGTTTATGTCAAAGTCACTCGATAATTTGGTGATAAACATTCCGTTGTTTAAATATATCTCTCAAGAATACTCTGATGAAAAGTTAGAACTTTCGAAGAGAAAAGGAGTTTACCCTTATGCTTATATGGATAGCTTTGAATGCTTCAAGGAAAAACAATTGCCTGATAAGAAAAGCTTCTACTCCTAGTTAAATGATGCAAATATCTCAGATGAAGATTATGAGCATGCTAAAAACAAATGGAAGACGTTCAAGATCAAAAACATGGGGGAATATCATGATCTGTATTTGAAAAGTGATGTTTTACTGCTAGCTGATGTTTTTGAGAACTTCAGAAAAATGTGCTTTGAGTATTACAAATAAGATCCTTGTCATTACTTCAGTAGTCCCAGTTTAGCTTGGGGATGACTGGGATTAAACTTGACTTAATTACTGATATTGATCAATATTTGTTTGTAGAAAAAGGGATGAGAGGCGTCGTGAGTTATATTGCGATTGGATATTCAAAAGCTAATAATAAGTATATGAAAAACTAAGTAGTAAACAGAGTATGTATATAATGTATCTTGATGCTAACAACTTGTACGGGTGGGCGATGTGCCAAACGCTACCAACTGGTCATTTTAAATGGGTCGATAAATTTGAAGAAGGGAAATCAAACTATATTGTTGAGTGTGATCTTGAATATCCAGAAGAGTTGCATGACTTGCATATTGATTATCCTCTCGCTCCGGAAAGTTTAAATAGAAAAGTTAGTGGTTGTCGGACTACTGCAAGAACTTGAAGAGTAAGTTTGATTTGGGAACAAGGAAACTGTTACTACATTGAAGGACAAGGAAAAATATGTCACGCATTATAGAAATTTAAAGTTGTATGAAAGTTTGGGGTTGTAAGTGAAAAAGATACACAGGATACTTCAGTTTGATAAGTCTCTATGGTTGAAAGTGTATATCGAAAAGGACAACTGGAAACAACGCTTTCGAAAAAGATTCCTTGAAACTTATGAATAATTCAGTTTTTGGCAATGCGATGGAAAACCTGAGAAAAAGTGTTAATGTTAAGCTGACGCATGATGAGGAAGTTCTTTTGAAATATGCGGCAAGACCATCGTTTATTTCTTGTAAAATGTTTAATGAAAACTTGTTTGCCATCAATAGGGTAAAAGAAAGACTTGTCTTAAATCGCCCTTGTTATGTTGGTAAGTGTATTCTAGACTTATAAAAATACTTGATGTATGATTTCCACAACAATTATGCTAAAAATAAATACAATGAAAAAGTCAAATTATTGTTTACTGACACTGATTCTCTGTGTTATGAAATTAGAACAAAAGATGTGTATGCTGATTTTTATAAAGACAAAGAACCTTTTGATAACAGTGATTATGATCCAAAAAGCGAGTTTTACTTCAGCGATAACAAAAAGGTTATTGGCAAGATGAAAGATGAAGCCTGTGGAGCGGTGATCGTAGAGTTTGTTGGATTGAGGAGTAAGTCCTACATTTTGGCCGATAATACTGGGGCAAAGAAATGCAAAGGTATCACAAAATGTGTTCAAAAAACAGATAACACATGATAACTACAAAAATATTTTATTCGCAGAAGCTCATCATAAAATGAAAGTTATCAGATCTAACAAACACAAGCTGAAATAATAATAAAAAAAGTTTGTCTGCATATGATGAAAAAAGGTACATACGAGGGTGCTTCAAAAAGTTCTGTCACTAGGCATATATCCTTTGATCTGGATATTACACTGAAATAAAGTAGTGTATTTATAGTACTACTGGGTTCGCTCTCTTAAATGAAAAATTTCCGGTTAATTATACCCCTGAATTAAGTCCCCCTACCACACCTTTTGGATACTGGCATCTCTGAAAATGTCCTTGTTACAAAACGTTGTAAAAATTATTTGAATAATTCTATGCTTTTAAATTTTCTTGTACGCCATCTGTTGTTATTCGCCTATAATCCATGAAATTGATTGTCGAGAATTCGGAAAGGTCTTGCTGTAAACCAGATATGAGTGAATGCATATCCCTTAATTTTAGCGGAAATAACACTGATTGTCTTCATTTTGTTTATGGAAATGTTATAATATCTTTTAAATGTCGTAATTATTCTCATAGTATTAATATGTTTTCATATTTTTTTACAAATCCCAGTCCTTCAGTGTTTAAATTTCATATTCAACACACTATTGTGTAGAATTTTGCACAATGTTTTGTGAAAATATTGATCATCCAAAAACGCTATTTCAGAAGACTGCCCTTCCATTTAATGTCCATTTATCATTAAATTAATTTTATATGTAAGCTTAAAATGTTAATTTCTGAGACAATGCATTTTCATCTACCATGCTTAAATTCTGAATCTTGTAATACACAGATATAACTGGTAATGTATGAGAAATTTCAAAGGTCTTCGACAAGTACTTAAAGAGAAACAGGCGTTTAAAAAAAGTAACAGTTAACATACCTGAAAAAAACTCAGGACGAAAATGCCTCAGTATGTATAAGTGATGTATATTAAATGTACCATAACTTTCGTCACACACATGATACAGCATTCATTTTAACATCAATGTAATGGTATTGAAACTCTCTCTCATTTGGTACCAAACATCAACACTCACTGCACATAATTGTTAAAACGCGTTAGTGACAGAACTTATTGAATGACCCTCGTATTAGACAATGGTTAGGATACATTAGCATATAAATAATAATTAAAATCAAATATAATATATTACTTTATATATGGAACAAACATTTGCGGGAGAGATATGTGAAAAACTTGAGGAGATGAAAGACAAATATAGGAAAGCAGTGTTGGCATGCAAACAGGGCCGGGTGGAATATGATGTGATTCGTGCTGATTTTCTGGATAGTAAAAAAAGTCAAATTAACAAACGAAAACGATTACTATCGGAAATGGATTATTATTTAGAAAAACTTGATCATATCAATAGAAAGCTTTTCAATTACACAAATGCAGAAAAATAAAATATTCCATGATCGAGTGTGATATGTATAGTGATGACGAGGATGATTGTCCTGTTCCTTCTGATTTTGTTTAACAGCCAAGACTAGATCCGATGCTGTTTTGGGTCGTGTGATTTGGAAACTTCACCAAAAGTAGATTCACCCAAATTCGGAAAATAAAATAGTTGCACCCTTCCAAAAAAAGTAGCAAGTTATCTTATCAATTATTTGCGAGCAGTATACAAACTGGGGCGTGTTCCTTCCGACTTTGTTTAACAACCGAGACTGATTTATCTATGGTGTTGGGTTTGAAAGATATTGATCTACAGTTGTTTTATTTGGGGTTGATTAAAACAGTAGCAAGTTATATTATCAATTATTTATAAGTAGTATAAAAACTGAGGGTTTTGGCAGAGTTTTCTTTGAGGGGAGTTGCGATGAGTTTTAAATTTGTTGGTTGGCTTGCCGGCCGATAAATTTACTGACTCGTTGCATAAAACTCCCCGATGAGAAAAATGTACCAAAACCCTCAGTTTCTATACTACTTATTCCGGGTTTAAAGTAGTAAGAGTAGGGTAGTTCACGGATGTAAAGTAGTAAGAGGAGGGTATTCCCGGATGTAAATAGTAAGAGTAGGTATTCCCGGATTTAAAGTAGTAAGAGTAGGGTATTCCCGGATTTAAAGTAGTAAGAGTAGGGTAGTTCACGGATGTAAAGTAGTAAGAGTAGGGTATTCCCAGATTTAAAGTAGTAAGAGTAGGTATTCCCGGATTTAAAGTAGTAAGAGTAGGGTATTCACAGATGTAAAGTAGTAAGAGTAGGATATTACCGGAGGTAAAGTAGTAAGAGTAGGTATTCCCGGATTTAAAGTAGTAAGAGTAGGGTATTCCCGGATGTAAAGTAGTAAGAGTAGGGTATTCCCGGATGTAAAGTAGTAAGAGTAGGTATTCCCAGATGTAAAGTAGTAAAAGTAGGTATTCCCGGATTTAAAGTAGTAAGAGTAGGGTATTCCCAGATGTAAAGTAGTAAGAGTAGGGTATTCCCGGAGGTAAAGTAGTAAGAGTAGGTATTCCCAGATGTAAAGTAGTAAGAGTAGGGTATTCCCGGATTTAAAGTAGTAAGAGTAGGGTATTCCCAGATGTAAAGTAGTAAGAGTAGGGTATTCCCGGAGTTAAAGTAGTAAGAGTAGGTATTCCCAGATGAAAAGTAGTAAGAGTAGGTATTCCCGGATTTAAAGTAGTAAGAGTAGGGTATTCCCAGATGTAAAGTAGTAAGAGTAGGGTATTCCCGGAGGTAAAGTAGTAAGAGTAGGTATTCCCGGATTTAAAGTAGTAAGAGTAGGTATTCCCGGATTTAAAGTAGTAAGAGTAGTGTATTCCCAGATGTAAAGTAGTAAGAGTAGGGTATTCCCGGAGGTAAAGTAGTAAGAGTAGGGTATTCCCAGATGTAAAGTAGTAAGAGTAGGTATTCCCGGATTTAAAGTAGTAAGAGTAGGGTATTCCCAGATGTAAAGTAGTAAGAGTAGGTATTCCCGGATGTAAAGTAGTAAGAATAGGGTATTCCCGGAGATAAAGTAGTAAGAGTAGGGTATTCCCGGATGTAAAGTAGTAAGAGTAGGGTAGGTACGTATTCACTATTTCGTCTTATTATACAATAAGTTTAAATATATTATTGGTGGAATAATATCAAAAATTAATAATAATTATGCAAAAACAAATGGCTTAATACAATTCTTATAGTTGAACAAATGCAACGTATATAGAAAAACTAACGGGATGCCGATAGTTTTTTAAAACTGTCATGTGTCCTTTTAAGGCTAAATGAAATTATACCTGAGTTTACTGTAACCCGACCGACCCTCTGAAAATACCCTCGACTCCTTTTTATTTTATTAAAATAAATAAATAAAAAAAAAAATAAAAAAAAAAAAAAAAAAATGTTCACGCGATCACGGTGCAATTTTCACTTTCGCGGTGCGGTTTTGACAGCAGTTTTGGCTGTACAGTTTCGAAAATGTCAGCACATGGAAGCGCATTCTCCATAAAGAATCGATTGTTGAATTGTTTGACAAGTACCACAGACAGGTCGGTAAATGCCCAGAGTTCAAGGCCACCTGTCGTAAGTTTGTTTCTTAAATAGTAATATTAATGTGCATATGTTTACTTGCTTCTCAGCACTAAGCATTGGCATCGACTACTACTGCATTATAACTTCTTGAAGAAGTATGCCGTTACATAATAATTTTCTGAACTCAACCTCATAATAACTAGCATGAGCAATTTATAAATATTTATTACTTTCTGATGTTAGAGAAGTAATATGTCAACACTTTTACAAAACTATTCAAATGGTCAATTAACATTTGACATTATAACTTTGAATATTTATTCAGCTGTCTGGGAGGCAAGAACTGCTCTTGGTTTAGTCAACCACAGAATTTGTGGGTCCCCCAACCTTCCTGACGGTCATATATTCAGGAAGAGCATGGAAGTCAAGTCACTCATAACATGTCAGGCCACACTGGAGGTCGCACTGTATGGAGCTGGACTGATCCCAGCCGACTCATGTACTCATTGCTGTTGGAGCTGACCCTCTTTCGGACTTGCGGAAAACATTTAAAACTGTTTTACCCCTTTGTAATAATTGCAAATGTTTGGGAAAAAAGCCAGTTAATTGTTACCAGGCCTTTTGGGAAACAAGAGTTATCTGTTTTGTTGTTGTATTTGTAGTTTTTAAAATACCACATTTTCCCATTCATCAAAGCTCATCGCCACCTTAAATGTAACTTCGCCAAAAAAAAAAATAAAAAAAAAAATAAAAAAAAAAATGCCTACCAACCTACCCTATTTTTTCAGCAATGTTACAGTAAACACAGGTATAATTTTGTTTTGCCTAAATATAACTGTTAGCCGTATATAGGAAGTAAATAGACCTTGAATTGAGTCTCGTCGGGAATTCCCCATATATATCTAGGAGTCACAACCAATGCGATTAAAAACGAAAATATTTATCAAGATGCATCTATCTGTTATAGTTATACGCAGAGATTCCAAAAGTGAATTATTTAAATTTTATTATTTGATGAAAATCGTTATAATAATACCACTGTCTTCGTGGAGATTACATACAAATGTAAGTTAACCTTTGTTTGTATGCTTTGTATAAGGTGATACGTCTGCAATCATGCAGCCATATGTAACAATATATATAGGTTTTAACTGGGCAATTGCGCTTAACTTGTTTTGTTTTTTTGCACCATGTGCCTTGTTGTTTTATTGTTTTGTTATGCCAATGGTTACAAATTATGCTTTCCTTTCTGTTTTGAAATGCTCGCTTTTTGTTGTATTTGTAGAGCTGAACAGTTCTGCATTAAAGGGACACGTGGCAGTCTTGAAGATTGTGTCATTCATTAAAACTAGGGTCTCGATTTACTAATCAGTGTCAATTTGACTTTAACACAGCTTGCATATAACTAAATAAAAACAAAATTCAATTTTCTTCGTTATTCTACTAAATGTATAGATACATTATTGGTGCAGTATAATCAATAGTTAGTAATATGTGAACCAGTTTGCTTTGAACTATTTTAATAATTAATATTAATGATCGCAAATATGTAAGTTATGTATTACAACTAACAGGACGGTGCGTTTTAAACAAATCAAAACTGCCGTGTGTCCCTTTAACCTTAACCATTTATAGAATATTGAATACAAATTAGTATTTTCTATTGATCAGAAGACGTCGCGGTCTAATTCGGTGGTTCAATGCAACTGTTGTATCTTGTATTATATTTAATGTAGTTACGACAGAGTTGCAGTGAACACTCGAAATATAGCGTAATTGCCTCGTAGTTGAAAGGGTTTGGGTTCGAGACGCCGTTGCACGTGAGCCCTTGAACAAGACACACATTCCCACTAGTTTGTGTACCAGAACGGGACGTTAACCGGGCGGTCTTATGTACTGAACCCCGTGTCTCCCGGGCAGCAATAATGCCACTGCTTATTCAGACAGAGTGGTAAACTCTTCCCAAAGTTCATGTTCATGTTGTCGTTTTGTCGTGTTCATTACAGGTCTTCGTAATGTTTCAGCTGCTACGTGAGTTGTGGCAGAATATTCAGCGTAAAAAGGAGTGTAAACAACAGAATTTGCAGCAATTCTGCAGTTCTCAGTTTCTCAGGTGAGAAGCGTTTAGGCCAATTCTGTGTATTTATTGTTATGATGTGAATGGAGGTTGGGCCTGGAATGTTCAATGCTGTTAGCGCCATATAACCTTTTCGTGTTGGAACGCCGTAAAATCCAATTCAGCTGTACCCTTTGCACTGAGGTTTATCCAGCGGGAATGTGAATGAACCAGATGGTAAGAGTAGAGAAATCCCGAATTCTCGTTTATTCTCTATGTCTTGGATTGGCTCTAAATAACATATATGATGCTGACGAGCAGTCGACACTAGGTCATTATCTAGATGATAATTTATACAACCGTTTATATAGGCTCAATGAGTAAATCCTATTTTAGAATGGATTCTTCTGTTTTGTAGCAAAATGTTAATTCCTTTAATAATTTAAGAAACTAACCCGCCAAATAACGGCAAAAATTGCACTACGAAATTGTGTTTTTTATCAAAACTCCATCCAGGTGTTCAGGTCATATAATAATGTATATGTGACAATTAAAAGTATAGATTTGTTCATGTGTTCTTAAAATACCCGCGATTGAAATGGGGCGTGAAATGAATTATGAATTGGTAACTTAATTCGACTCTCCAGTTTTGAGGTTTGGTCTGGCTGGTTAAAGCCGTTTGTATTGTGTTTATTGCATCTATACATAGTCGTCAGTAGTTTGAGATGTTGTAAAAGTTGGCTGTTGTTGGCGGGATAGCTACGTTACTTTACAGGTTATGCGACATATACTACTAGTATAAACATTATTTCAATGATATTCTATACTTCATATTTAATTTTGATATCACAATTCAAAATCTGATATCTGTATAAATCAAGAAGTTTTTAAAGAGATAGTATGTACTTGGCCTACAAATCCGTTCACCGTTTAAATATTTGTTTGGGCGTCTATATTCGATGTTTACACTTTTCTTTATATAGATCAAACAAACTAAGGCAGAACTGCAAATAAACATTGCATTTGTCAGTTAATTGACATTTATCATTACTAGTATCATTCAAGAAGGTTTGACTTGAGTTTAAAATGATTTTAAGTCAAATTTATAGAAACGATTAACCTCACGAAGAACAATAAAGATTTAATGGCAAAAATCCATTAAATACACTGAAATAGGTCATATGTGTTTACATTATTATATAGACGGTTTGAATACATATGGAGTTGAGCAAACGTATTACTGGCGATACAAAGAGTGGGGATCAGTTAAAGTATGGACGCCCTGGAGGGACGTCTGATTTTATGATTTCTGACTTTATGACTTCTAACTTCATTACTTCTAACTACATGACTTCATGACTGCTAACTAAATCACTTCTAACTACATCACTTCACGACTTCTAACTTCATCACTTCTAACTTCACGACTTCCAACCTAATCACTTCTAACTTCATCACTTCTAACTTCATGACTTCTAACTTCACGACTTTAAAACAACTGACCGACTTCTAACGTCATGACTCCTAACTTCGCTACTTATTAACTTCATGGCTTCTAACTTCACGACTTATTAACTTTTAACTTCATGACTTCTACTTTCATGACTTCTAACTTCATGACTTCTAATTTCACGACTTCTTACTTCACAACATATTAACTTCTAACTTCATCACTTCTAACTTCATCACTTTTCATTGCTTGAAAGTCATAAAGTTGGAAGTAATGAAGTTAGAAGTTGTAAAGTTGGAAGTCGTGAAGTTAGAAGTTGTGCAGTTGAAAGTCAAGAAGTTGGAAGTAATGAAGTTGGAAGTAATGAAGTTAGTATTTATGAATCAAGCTTTCCTGAAGTAATGAAGTAAAAAGTAAGGACGTCAGAAGTCCCTCCAGGGCTTCCATAGTATGTAAAGGGACACTGGACGATCTTGAAAGGAGTAATTAGCACTTCAATGTACTAAATGCAGTTAATTCTGCTTGTATTTATTTTAATGGAAAGTAATACAATTAGAATTTCAAAATGTCTTGGTTATACTTTCTTAAATTTAAATACATTATTCGTGCAGTTTATCAAAAAATAATAATAGCATTATTGTTTGGGGCGCTTGTTTCAGACAAAATACATATCGTACCTAAATAAGTTGTATATCAGTGAAACAGGCATTTTTAGTGGTAAATAAAAATACCTTACTTTTCAAAATCGGTTGAGAAATAAAAATTTCATGCGCGAAAGCTGTTTTTGATGGGGCATTTTCAATGCAAAATTCTGCTGCATGAAAAATTTGATTTTTTTTTTTTTAGGATGTTTATCCAAAAATGGTTTTAAATTGTTGGATATTCGTAAATTAAGACACCCTGAAAGTTTTATAGCAAACTATGAAGGCTAACTGAAGTTATATGAATTTTCTTAATTTTCTGCTGTCCCGCCAACAAGGAATTTACATGGGAAAAGCCCCATCAAAAAATCATTTCGGCTGTAAAATATTTATTTCTCAACCGATTTTCAAAACTAAGCTATTTTTATTTACCACTAAAAATACCAGTTCTAATGATACATAATTGAAGTACGTATTATTTAAATTGCTCAAGCTACTGCAGAAAAACCTTTGGCTGAAGGAAGCGCCCCAAACAAAAGGCAAATGCATTTGGTTTTGAGCCTTTCAATTAGTTATGTTTAAAGGAACACACGACAATCTCGATTTCGTCAAAACTCGCGACGCGCCGTTAGTTTTTCTAACTTAACTTGCATATTTGTAAATCCTTTATAATACTACTTATTTGAAAGGTTACACAGCAAATTGATTTTGCATAATATTATTTTTTCTGAGCCTAACTTGAAGAAAACTACAAATGGGGCTGAAATGAAACACAATACAAACAAACGAACAAAACACTTGTTTATTGTTATATACCTTGTCTCATCTGGAATGTCATGGCTTGCCATTCTTCATTTAATTAGTACGCAACAGTTTGTTATTGCTTTTGACCTTTGTCTAAGAAAATCACTTATCATATAATAAAACACAGACCTATATAATTGTTTTAGTATGTACATTTCAGCTTAAACTGTATGCTTTAATTCCACACACAAAGCATCCACATCTATCGTTTCTACCAATATTCTTGTTTTCGCGTATTATTGTTATATCTTCTAGCTGTATTGCACATTGTTGTAAACATTGTTCATACAATTAACGTGTTTTTGTTGTATTGTGTGTCTCTAAAATAATACATATATGTTAAATACAATGACAGGTAAAACATGTTCAGAGAGTTATTGCCACAAGTTTTACTTTATATTATAGTTAACAAAGATGGTGGCTGACAGCCATGTGTTTTATGTTGAATCAAAATTACTTTTTAAGACAAACTACTACATCTCATTTGAGTTATTTCGGTAAAGGTTCCATATCAATACCACTAATGGTTTTTGATTAGTCACAACAAAATTGTATTTAAAACTCTTTTTTTTTTACCAATTTCTGCCATCACGAAAGGCAGATCAACCTGATTTTTACCAACAATAAAGAGTAACACTCCTGTAAAGTTTCATGAACATCCAGAAAGCAGTTTCAGAAATTTAGTCGCCACAAGTGTTTCCTATGTATAAAAGGATGCATTAACACTGAGTCCAGTTCAGATTTTGTTAACGTATATATATAACTTCCATATTTTGCGAATCCAAACTTTATAGTATGTATGGTGTTTTACCTCATTTTCAACACACGTAAGGTTATATATGACTGTGGATTTTTTTTGCGCCATCCGTAAGAATCGACATTTCCTCACAAGTCGAGCTCCCAGTGGGATTCGAACCCGTAGCGGTGAGCGGCAAGAAGGTTTACAACGCAACGTCGTTAACCCATTGGCCACGGACATATATATATACCTCGTCGTCAGTAGGTTTAGAAACGGTGTATTAGGTCTGTTGTAAAATGTGTCCGTTGTTGGCGGGATAGTGACTTAAAGTGAATCTCTTGCGTCAATAAAATTGCAACATTTTTGTTACCGGGCAATAACACTTTTACTATTACCGAGCCCCCAGGAAACCTAAATGTGAAACACCTATCATATCGGGTTTTGTCGATTGTTATGGTATGTATATAAAGGAGGAAAACATTAATAGTTGGAAATAATGTTTATTACGTTATGTGCAATATAATATCAAATGTGGGGGGTTTCACTAGTTAACCATCGTCTCAACATTGTCATCACTGCGCTAGATTTATACATATGTATGCGATATGTGACATGTATTCAAATAATCACAATGTTTCATAATCTTCTATTCAATAATATTATCATAACACATTTTACTTCAATATACATGTTATTGTATAAATGTTATGGCTATTTTTCTGATATACTGATACAGATGTAATGCATTGCGAGAGTCGTTTTCTTACTTTTATATCCGAGATATTGCGAATGGTTCACTAAATTCATAAAAACACTCAACACTCGAAGGAGATAATAAATACTTACATAATATGTAATCAGTACAAGGAAATACAAAACATACATATATGGAATAACTCCCATATACTGACAATTCAATGGTTAAGGAACTACTTGTCTCGCTTATCATGCTCATTAACAAAATGTTTCTGGTTCCTTCCTGTCCAGTCATATCTATAAAAATAGAAAATATCGAGATGATTTGTCTGAGACATCGTTAAAATAAACCACTTCACAAAATGTATAATTAAATAAACGAGCTGAAGTGTATGAATTGTTATTCAACCACAGGGAGAGGAAGGAGACATGCAACGGGAAACCATGCACTCACTTGTATGGTTATTTCTAGAAGCTCCACGGAGAGAGGAAGGATATATATGCATCCGGGAACCATGTACTCATTCGTATAGGTTAGATAGAGAGATGAAGGATATATATGCATCCGGGAACCCTGTACTCACTCGTATAGGTTATTTCTAGACGCCCGATAGAGAGATGAAGGATATATATGCATCCGTGAACCCTGTACTCACTCTTATAGGTTATTTCTAGACTCTCCACAGAGAGAAGAAGGATATATATGCATCCGGGAACCCTGTACTTACTCGTATAGGTTCGATAGAGAGATGAAGGATATATATGCATCCGGGAACCCTGTACTCACTCGTATAGGTTATTTCTAGACGCCCGATAGAGAGGTGAAGGATATATATGCATCCGGGAACCTTGTACTCACTCGTATAGGTTATTTCTAGACGCCACACAAAGAGATAAAGGATATATATGCATCCGTGAACCCTGTTCTCACTCTTATAGGTTATTTCTAGACTCTCCACAGAGAGAAGAAGGATATATATGCATCCGGGAACCCTGTACTCACTCGTATAGGTTAGATAGAGAGATGAAGGATATATATGCATCCGGGAACCCTGTACTCACTCGTATAGGTTATTTATAGACGCCCGATAGAGAGATGAAGGATATATATGCATCCGGGAACCCTGTACTCACTCGTATAGGTTATTTCTAGACGCCCGATAGAGAGATGAAGGATATATATGCATCCGTGAACCCTGTACTCACTCTTATAGGTTATTTCTAGACTCTCCACAGAGAGAAGAAGGATATATATGCATTCGGGAACCCTGTACTCACTCGTATAGGTTTTATAGAGAGATGAAGGATATATATGCATCCGGGAACCCTGTACTCACTCGTATAGGTTATTTCTAGACGCCCGATAGAGAGATGAAGGATACATATGCATCCGGAAACCCTGTACTCACTCGTATAGGTTATTTCTAGACGCCCGATAGAGAGATGAAGGATACATATGCATCCGGAAACCCTGTACTCACTCGTATAGGTTATTTCTAGACGCCCGATAGAGATATGCATCCGGGAACCCTGCACTCACTCGTATAGGTTATTTCTAGACAGAGAGATGAAGCATGCGTATGAATCCGGGAACTCTGTACTGTCTCGTACCATCGAATAGATGGAACCCTGTACTGTCTCGTACCATCGAATAGATGGAACCATGTACTGTCTCGTACCATCGAATAGATGGAACCATGTACTGTCTCGTACCATCGAATAGATGGAACCATGTACTGTCACGTACCATCGAATAGATGGAACCATGTACTGTCTCGTACCATCGAATAGATGGAACCATGTACTGTCTCGTACCATCGAATAGATGGAACCATGTACGGTCTCGTACCATCGAATAAATGGAATCATGTACTGTCTCGTACCATCGAATAGATGGAACCATGTACTGTCTCGTACCATCGAAAAGATGGAACCATGTACTGTCTCGTACCATCGAATAGATGGAACCATGTACTGTCTCGTACCATCGAATAGATGGAACCATGTACTGTCTCTTACCATCGAAAAGATTCATATGCTTCATTTACCTGCCTAAAAAAAAAGAAACTAGATTTCATAATTAAAAAAAAAAAAGCGTAATTTACAACTTTCCCCAAAGGCATAAAAATACCCCAATCAGCACCTTTTCCGACTAAAGAGAACAACAATAAACTCCACCTTTAGTATTATTTAAAATGGCTTTTTCTCTGATTCTATTTGATTTGAAAAGATATAAAATATCAACAAGCAATGTTTTACGCAAGCGTAAAATAGCTGCCGAGAGGCAAGAAGTTAATATCATCTACACTTCGAAGATAGGATGCTTGCATAAATAGTGAATTAAAAAGATATCATGACAAACCATATGTCAAGACGGTGGACAATTTGAATTAGTATATTAGTCGATACTAGTATGATATATTGTATTCATCAACATGTGAGGCTATAGTTAATGACATACTATTATTCGTCAATAATATACAAAAGTATTATTTGGCGAAAAGCCAGGCTTCAGAGAATTGTGATATACTTAAAATAATGTAAATGATATCCCGGTTCCCTGTTGTATTCTGATAGTCTGCACTTCTACTGACCGTTATAACACAACCGGGGACCAGTAATTATCGCAGACCAATTATATAAGCCAGTTCATAAATTATAACGACCGTAACTGAAACGACGTTTAGGTAATTTTTTGATAATACTGATACATCAAATATACTGAGCAAAAGAAATTTAGCACATTAACTACATGTCACTTCGATAGACGGGATACATGTCACTTCGATAGACGGGATACATGTCACTTCGATAGACGGGATACATGTCACTTCGATAGACGGGATACATGTCACTTCGATAGACGGGATACATGTCACTTCGATAAACGGGATACATGTCACTTCGATGTCACTTCGATAGATGGGATACATGTCACTTCGATAGACGGGATACATGTCACTTCGATAGACGGGATACATGTCACTTCGATAGACGGGATACATGTCATTTCGATGTCACTTCGATAGACGGGATACATGTCACTTCGATAGACGGGATACATGTCACTTCGATAGACGGGATACAAAGGCATGTAATAATGCTACAAAGTAATTTGTAAACAAAGTCGGTGATAAAAATAAAGTAAATATACGTTTATATATAGGTTATCGAAAATCGTTCTTATTTCAATGGAAAGGGTGGTAATTTTAAAATGACGAAATTTAGAATGTTTTTGTTTGAGAATAACGATCTTGTTTGAACGTATTTCACGGCGGCGGTTTTTAAACAATGACAGAATGGGCAATTCTTGTCAATGCCGAACATTTTTGTTCAAAGCAACGCTATTATATCAATGCTGGTATGTTTAAACTATGTCCATAAAAAGTCGTGGTAAACCTTTTTGTTCAATATATTGCGAGTTACACGTTGAAGTTGTCAATGTGCAACCTTAAACGCCATACGTTATGAGCATGTTATACACCTTGATTTATAATATAATATATTGGTAATATCTGTTTAATAGCAGTTTAACTATTGTACATGTATATTGTATTTTCAAATCACATTTCTATTATTAAACGGCTTAATATACATGTATAGTATATGCATGTTATTGGTATGTGAGGATTGTTCCTACTTGTTTGTATTTGATTTACTTTTCACTGTAAAGTTATTAAATGAAAACACACAATTCGCATGACGTATAAATGACGTTTACAAGACATTTGTTTTATCAATACGTAACACGAGTAAACTGTTGATGAATTATGCGGAAGACTTATAACTTACGCAACCCAGTCAATAATTAATTAAAACTTTGCAAATTATGCTAAATAAATACTTTCACTCTTCGTGGGTTAACTAACGTACTACTACGCTATGCTTGTCAAAAAAGATAACTTGCGTGGCAAATGACAACAGTTTTAAGGAAAAAAACGTCGCATAACTTTTTACCATAGTGTACATTTCATTCTTTTAATTATATTTGTGCTTATGTTTAATAAGGGGAAGTGGAAGTTGTAGTTATTTGAATATCTCGTTTATTTACCCGATATTCACATAACTAAATTGTTTGTTGGGGGTTTAACGTAATTTTTCAGCACATTTGTGGCAAAGTATGATGGTTACTTTTTAGTGGTCTGCCGCAGACCATCCACTTATTAGTGGATAGAACCAGTACTGTATACCTCCCGCCATCCATAAGAATCGACACTTTTCACTTACAAATCGAGCTCCTGGAGTGGGATTTGAACCCGCAGCGGTGAGAGACGAGAAGGGGTTTAACGCACGAAGCGCTTGTTTTATAAAATAATCAATCTACTTTTTCTAAATTAAGCTTGCCATGTGTTACTTTAAACCTCCATTGATGGGTTTTTAGTTTGAAAATTTAAAAATATAACTTCCTTCTTGGAAAAGGAAGAAAAACATAATAATGACATGAGAGTATTTAATAGTATATACGTATATGAATATACTATACACATCATTTTACATATACTAATCTGATTATTAATTCAAGAAATATACATTCCATTGTGTATGTTTAATTGTGACTCCATGTATATTTATATGAACAATACGTATGTGTGTGTGTGTGTGTGTATATATGGTTTGCTTGTATGTGTTCTACCTGTGCCTCCACTAGGTTGTGTTATGTTATTTGGAGAGAGAGAGAATGAGAGAGAGAGAGAGAGAGAGAGAGAGAGAGAGAGAGAGAGAGAGAGAGAGAGAGATGGCACATCCGTTAATGTGAGAACAAATACAAGTCAAATATAGTGTGTATGTGAGGAGCGGGGAGAAGGGACAGGTGGTGGGTGAGGGTGAGATGGGTGTTGTGAGGATATCAAAGAAAGAAACGTACCCGCATTGTTTTCGATAAATTCCGCGCTTTCCCTAAATCTTATCCAATTTAAAAAAACATCAAATTCAGCTATTTGCATCAACATACGTTACTTCTTTTTTTCATTTATTAGGTTGAAGCGAGTTCTGTGCCGGCATGTCCAGAAGGAATGTTCCAGCGTTCTTTAGGCGATGGCGGCTGGGAATGCGCCCAGTGCTCTACGTGTCCAAAAAGCTTCCAAATTAACCAAACTTGCACTAGAAACAGTGACACAGTCTGTGAGTCATGCCCTTCCGGTTTCTATAACGATGGAACCGGAAATACATGCAAAACATGTTCCGATTGCATGCTGGGAGAATACATTCGAGAAGACTGCAACAAAACTACTGACACAGAATGTAAACCATGCCCAAACGGAACATTTTCTATGTTCAAGAACTCTCAAAGATGTAGACCCTGCACATACTGTAAGCTTTACGAAGACACAATAAATAAGTGCAACATTTACAACGATACAAAGTGCGGAAGTTGTTCCAGAGGTAATATTAAATACTGTCTCTGCGAAGCTTCATTTTTGTTTAGAATAGCAATACTGACAAATTCGCATGCTTAAAGGGGCTAAATCAGGTTTTTGGCTAATTTGTTTAAGAAAAATAAAAAGCTATGCAATGAATAACTTAAAACATGAACTGTTCCAAATATATTGATCGAACATAAACTATTTCCTATAATAATGCAAAATAATTAGTATTAATGAAAAGTATTTTCAAACCAAAGAAGAATCTCCAAGATATTAATAACCGT
This sequence comes from Cyrtodaria siliqua, assembly GCA_037043455.1. Taxonomy (NCBI): domain Eukaryota; kingdom Metazoa; phylum Mollusca; class Bivalvia; order Adapedonta; family Hiatellidae; genus Cyrtodaria; species Cyrtodaria siliqua. The sequence continues at coordinate 19,740 of JAWPHD010013545.1, read as the reverse complement.
CATGCGGATCATCTCGGCGATATCCACAGAAGACGCAATAACCGTCATGCGGATCATCTCGGCGATATCCACAGATGACGCTTACGTTGCAATGCATATTTTCAAATGCGATTCCAAAAGTTGTTATTAACGTTGTTTCTAGACATTGTTTCTATATAATTCATTTAGATCATGCATAACCTTTATGAAAGACATTGCCTATATATATTGTTAGAATCTAGCTCCGCACTATTGTTTATAGGTCAAGTTGCCACACACATTTTAAGTGTTGTTTGTGGTACTACATGTGCTTTACTTTCAGGTGTATACTCTTATTGTAATGTAATGGCTAAAGTTTCCGGTGGATATTAGCCTGACTGGAAAATCGGAACTTTGTATTGCGTATTTTACTGCAATATGCATTTCCAAATAATATTAATGTTAAGGAAAATCATTCTATTTAAACTGTTCGTTAAGTATAGGATAGAGCATGCGTTTTGCACGTGTACGGGGAGATAATGCACGAGCGTTACTGAGTGCATTATCGTCCGTACACGTGGAAGACTCAAGCTCTATTGTATTTATACCACAATAACTAACATATGCTGTGTATATCCTCGGGTATTACACGATGCATAGTGTGTATTTAGGCTATTGTGGTATAATGATTACAGTAGTTACAATTAAAGAAATTGTTTTCCATTTATTTTAAAACTTACACACTCTTGCTGAAGGATATGAGAATAAATGAACTGGCATCATGCACTATAAACACAAAGAAAAATAAAGAATTTGAATTTTTTGTTTGCATTATACATGAGAATTCACACGAATCTCTTATTGTACTATGCCTAGGTTTCAGTTTTGTATGTTGTTATCGCTGTAGATTATTTCCGCGATGGCTCCACAGGGAACTGTCTTCCGTGCTCCTTTTGTCACCCTGACACGAAATTCGTCATCATCAACGAATGTGCACAAAAGCTGGGACACAATTCAGATCATATATGTCTGCCGATGAATAACCCGTCGCTAGTAATTCGTAAGTATGCGGCCGTAAAGAGACACATGCTTTCTTTAATTTCAGAAACACTGATTTTAAAATGGTGAAAGTTCACCCAGATAGAGGTTCTTCAAACAATTTTATAAAATATTCTCGGAAAGGGAGAAACTCTTGCTAGCTGAAATTCAAATTATTCAAGTTTCATTCACACTTCAAAAAACAAAATATTATCGATGAAATTAAATTTTTCATAAGAATGTTCACCCTGAGGATATGATTATCGCCCAAGGCGAAAATCGCAACTTCTTCGTCCTAATTAGTCAACTATATTTTTTCCTCAATATATTCTTCGTCCCCGCCATTCGAAGAATGATGGAATTGAATTGAATGTTGTTTAACGGCTCATCAACACAGTATAAGTTATTTAGAGCCTCCCCAGAGAGAGGGAAAGGATACATAGGAATCCGGGAACCGTGCCCTACTCTTATTATCGAATAGATTCCTATAGTTCTTTAACGTGCTCGGAGGATACACGTCCCCATCCGACGGATGAGGCTAAGGGAAAGTGTCTTGCCCAAGAACACGCCGACGAAACTCAGTGACACCACGGAGGATTGAACCCGGCGCCTCCGTTTACAAATCCACCGCGCTACCAATTGCGCTACGCCAGCCCTCGAAGAATGGTGGAAGGGCATATAGTGTTACCCCTATCTGTCCGTGCGTACGCCCGTCCGTCCGTCGAGCATCCGGGCATGCCGAATATGTTGTCTAGACCCTAAATTAAGTAATTGTTATCCAATCTTCGAACTTGGTCAAATTGTATAATTATGGGTGTCTGGGACAATTTCGATAATCGACCCAATGGTCTCAGTAATTCCAGGTATGGCCCTTGGCATTATAGCACTTCACAAACTTAATTTTGTCTGGACTCTAAACTCTAACCTGGGTAATTGTTATTCACTCTAACCTGGGTAATCGTTATTCACTCTAACCTTGGTAATCGTTATTCACTCTAACCTGGGTAATCGTTATTCAGTCTAAACTGGGTAATTGTTATTCACTCTAACCTGGGTAATCGTTATTCACTCTAACCTGGGTAATTGTTATTCAGTCTAAACTGGGTAATTGTTATTCAATCTAACCTGGGTAATCGTTATTCACTCTAACCTGGGTAATCGTTATTGACTCTAACCTGGGTAATTGTTATTCACTCTAACCTGGGTAATTGTTATTCAGTCATCTCCAAACTTCGTCAAATTGTATATGGGCACAATGTCTAGGCCAAGTCCGATAATCAGCCCCATCGTCTCGGTTATTCCAGTGTTATGACTCTTTGGATTAGTAAAAAATCAAGCTAATAATGTTGTCCGGACTCTAAATTGATTATTTGTTATCCAGTCGTCTCCAAACTTGATTAAATGGGCACAGTGTCTCGGCCAAGTTCAATAATCGACCCAATCGCCTCAGTAATTCCAGAGTTATTGCCGTTGGAATAGTACAAATCACGAAATTAATGTTGTCCGGACACATAACTTGGGGAATTAGTATCCAGTTTTCTCCAAATTGGTAAAAGTATATATTGCCACAATTTCTCTGACAAGTTAGATAATCGGCCCCATCGCCTCAGTAATTCCAGAGTAATGCTCCTTGGAAACGTAAACATTCATCAAATTCATGTTGTCGGAAAGACAGTTTTCTTCTATTTTGTCTATAATTTGTTCCAGAAACATCCACGATCGTAAATGACAAAGCACATGACACACACGACACATATATACCTCCGATAGCCTCTGTGGCAGCAGTTCCCATAATCCTCGTTAGTGTGATACTCGTTGTTTGTTATTTCTCAACGAAGAACAATAGGAAAAAGCGAATCATGACTGTACAAACGTCAGATGAAACTCATAGATTAGTAATGGATAATGGCAAAAACTCACCGAATCATAATCCAGACGCCAGATGTCACAGTTTTAAAACTAAACTGAAAAACATATTGTTACACCCTTGGACAAAAGGCAGACGTTGTGATCCGATTGAAGATGAACATTTAGTTATAGCTGAGATGAAAACGATAATTACAAACAGTAAAGGCGAAGAAAAACCGGAGAAAACGGAAAACGTCTATGTGGACTTAAGAACAATTACTAAAAGTAAAGGCAAAGAAAAATCCGCGAAAATGGACTATTGCTTTGTAGACCTACAACATGCAGAAAGACCTTCGGTGCATTCGTGGTATGCGAAGCGACGCCAGCCAATCGGTTCATCTTTTACTGACTCTGAAATTAATCTTGGAGAAGGTGGAGGCACAGTCAACCAAATAGCGGGTGAAAATTCGATTGGTCTTACCGACAATGCACGACAAAATCAATGATTTGAAATGACTGGTAGCGAGTCTGAAGAAGATACCAAATATATTACAAACATAACGGATCTATCAACTAAGGAGAACCAACGATGCATGCTCATGCTTCAGAACGCCGTGTTCTTAGTAAAATGGACAATACGCCGTTCACTGATCCCGGGTCAACATTTGAATACGGGGTTGATATTGTGAAGAGTAACTATTGCGTCAATACAGAGGTCGAACATACAAACAAGTGGCGTAGAAAAAGAAAAGAGAAGCAAAAGACAACGAGATGGCGAATTCCTTATTGAGAAATTCGATTTATTTTGTTCTTTCTTTCAGTAAAAAGTGCTTTAACAGTATATCAGACATTTACGTGTAACTGCACCACTTTTAACGTTTAATAAATAATATGTGGGATTTAAAACGTATATTGTTCTGTGCGCTGGAGCTGGAGCAACATCACATATAATTCTATTACAATTATAAACCTTTATTGTATTCGATAATCTGTATTATTTTATGAAATATACCATGTGCATTTAGTTTCATTTACGATTTATTCAAGAGGTGTGTATAAATAAACAATATGATACTGGTATTTAATCTTTGATTTTTTACGCTAGAAAAATGTGTACGGTTTATTGCATCACCTCAACTGGATATGCCAGCTATGAATATCCAGGAACGTCCGAGATGTTTTACACATACTAACATACTAAACAATCCAATTGTAAATGAATTAAAACACGTAACTATGAAACACAGTTAAAAGTACGTTCACAGTCTCACAAAAAACTTTGATTTCTTGCTATTGGCTATTATGAATGAAGTCCATATTTCCATTCTGAATGAGACATTAACTATGCAACATTTGATTTCTTGCTATTGGCTATTATGAATGAAGTCCATATTTCCATTCTGAATGAAACATTAACTATGCAATACAGTTAAAAGTACGTTCACAGTCTCACAAAAAACTTTGATTTCTTGCTATTGGCTATTATGAATGAAGTTCATATTTCCATTCTGAATGAGACCTTTCCAGTCGAAACGTATTTCCTGAGAAATGCAGTAGTTTCAGCAAACACGTTTTAAATGTCAGTGATATCAGGCTACGCACTTGAATCAAACAAAAGCGCGGAAATTATCCCACCTTTGAAGACTACATTAAGCAATGGCGAGTTATATAACTTTTCGGATAAAAAAAAGGCAAAATGTTTAAACGATTAGTTGATGACGCAAATGTTTATTTGCCAATTTGTATTCCTAGAACAAAGGCGAAAATTCAGTAAAAGCATGTTAATACGAGAATCTGAAATCATTGCTATACGTAAGATTTTGAAATTAAACAAAGATAAGGGTGAAGATGAAATCAGTCACGAATGTTAAAAGAAACCGTACACACTATTTGCAAACCCCTTTTGTAATTTGTATAGATCATTAGGGGAAGGAATGTACCCTGATATTTGGAAAAAATCAAATATTGAACCTCTTTTTAAATCCGGCAACGATAACATGTCTAATAATTATAGACTGATTTATTTACTCAACTGTGTTAGAAAAGTTGGTAAAGTAATGGATATAATTGTATTTAACACATTACATAGTTCCTACATTTAACACTCTTCTCTTCATGAAACAGCTTGGGTGCATGCCCGGATATTCTACTGTGTATTAAGTAATGGATATTGTCAAACACTTGACGGGAAGCAACTGCTGTGCATTGTTTTTGCCGAAATATCGAAAGCATTTGACCGAGTATGGCAAAACGCACAGTTGCTTAAACAAAATATAGTCGATGGAAAGTCCGAATTCAAGTTTATAACAGCCTGCGTTCTTCAGGGAAGCATTCGTGGGCCTCACTTCTTATATTATGTATTAACGACATTGCTGAAAACATATTAAGTTCAGATTATTTGCTGATGACTTTCAGTCTCAACCGCGAATGTAAATGATATGGAAGGAATTTTAAATCATGATTTACGCTTAATGTCTAAATGGTCAAATAAATGGCTTGTTAAAATTAACCCCAGTAAAATAGAGGATTTATTTTGTTCAAATATATACGTCCCCCAGTTTAATTATGATTTTGTACAACTCACCTTTGTTAAGCATCATAAACATCTATGTCTTAGTAAAGCGGTGATGGAAAATGGCACGAGCATATAAAATTACACATTCTCATCTGCTTGAAAAGTGTAAGGACTATTGAAAAACTTAAATATGAAGTAAATAGAAAAACAATGGATATATCTATATATATATATCAGAAAATGCGATATTGTTCACGAATACGGAAAAAAACAACAGGTTCTTCTTATGTTACAATAAATGTCCCTAAATATACAATCATGGGATATCTGTACAGTGTATCTTGAGAAAACGTTTTAAGGTGTGGGTTATTTTTATTAAATGCAGCCATCTTGGATGTCACGTTGACTTTATGATATTTTCAACCTTTAATGACATTGACCACAGAATCAGTACAAACTACTGGGTCGGTATAGAGCGTTACGAGATAAAATACCTGTTTCAACTGTTGCAAACGACTCAAATCTCAGCAGATAACATTTTCTTTATGAGTGCAGTAAGGGCACTTGGGACGTAATTTCGAACCAACGCCATTTCCCAAAGGATAGCTTTATTCGCAATACGACGAATCAAATCATATTGGCATATATGGTGGGAACTGAATATAGCAAAGGCTCAGCATCACATTTTCAAAATGTAGATAAAAAACGGCGAGATAAGAGCTTTTATTTGTAGTTTGACGATAGGTAATACAAATTGCACTTTTAATATCTTATATTTGTAGTTTGGCGATAGGTAATACAAATTGCACTTTTAATATCTTATGTTTGTAGTTTGGCGATAGGTAATACAAATTGCACTTTTAACATCTTGTATTTGTATTTTGATGATAGGCAATATAAATTGCACTTTTAACATCTTGTATTTGTAGTTTGATGATAGGTAATACAAATTGCACTTTTAATATCTTATGTTTGTAGTTTGGCGATAGGCAATACCAATTGCACTTTTAATATCTTGTATGTGTAGTTTGGCGATAGGTAATACAAATTGCACCTTTAATATCTTATATGTGTAGTTTGGCGATAGGTAATACAAATTGCACTTTTAATATCTTGTATGTGTAGTTCGGCGATAGGTAATACAAATTGCACTTTTAATATCTTGTATGTTTAGTTTGGCGATAGGCAATACACATTGCACTATTTGTAGTTTGGCGATAGGTAATACAAATTGCACTTTTAAAATCTTGTATGTGTAGTTTGGCGATAGGTTATACAAATTGCACTTTTAATATCACACCTGCTATCTCGATGACAGTCAGCACACACGATGACAGTTCGCAGATTTCCTTCCGTTTGTTGAGTGGGTAAGATTTTTTATCAATTTAAATTCAGTATGCATTCTATTTATGAATGGCCTGTTGCTAAATGCTTAGAGTACGTATTGGAAGAATTTGAGCAGGACTATTGTATTTTAAGGTGTTTTTCACGTTCCGAAATGCGAAGGTTTAGATTTGATCATGAAAATGTAGACATTCGCTCATTTAATACTTTTAGCATAGCCAATGAACTGTACCAAGAAGAAAAAAAATGACACTGATAGTGTTGAAAATGAACAACATGAAGACGAGTTAGATTATTTATTCTATTATATATCAGAAATCATATATTGTTTAGTTTATAAAACAAAATATAAAATGCGCAAGTTAAATAATGTAAACAACTCTGGTCTCTGCATTATACATTTGTTTATACCTGAATGACCAAAGTTTAACTGTATTTTCATCACACTATCATGACCCCATTTATACCTATGGTTTGTATGGACCGCCTGTGCATATTAGGGACGCACGGGGGAGGGGGAGAGGGGTGGGTCAGCCACACCCTCAATAATATGAGAGAGCGGTCCCGGTCCAGATTATGTTTTGCTTCGCGCCAAATATTGAAAATGTAAAGGGTAGGTTTGAATGTAACGTGGTTCGCGAGGGTGTGACATTTGTAAAATATGTGTGCCAGGTTAAATGGGTCACGCCGGGTCCACCCCACCTAAATCCGCCTTTGGTTTGGGTTCAGTATTTAAATGACATCCACGGGTTTTGGCCCCTAATAGATTAAACCTGGAATATACCTCTACTGGGTTTTCCAGGTCATATGCTATAGGTACAACCAGGCTTGTTTGCTTTAAGTTCGTCAACTCAGTCTGTATTATATTTTTTTCCTTAACGATTGTTTTCAAAGGAAATATTAACCCATCATGTTTGTATCTACATGAACAATAGCTGTCACGCCAATTCTGGACATAAACTAGTATGCACATGCAATACATTAAATTATGTTTCATTCCCTCGGCATCGCCATGATCAATCACACCATTTTATGGTTTATATTTTACCTGACGTGTTGATACACACGATTAAATGTATGGTTTTAAGTATTATGTGATATACATATATAATTTATAATACATATTGATAACTTAACGTTTCTAGAATTTAATTACGTTTATCTGACTAAATCGGAACAATATTTTAGCAATATTTATACATTTTTACAATAAACAACAAGTTATTTTATATTTTATCGGGATAGTCACTGACTGGTATCCGTGATAGCATTTTATGAAATAACTTGTAAAGAAGGATAGCCAAAATGTGTTACACGACCTTTTTGGAAGCGAATATATAATTTGTTCGTGGATGTGCAGACTTGCTATTTTGCACAACTGAAGCTGAAATATTGATTCTCATGATAAAATATAAACCTTCGCATTCCGGAACGCGGTAAAACCCTCAAACGTGAATTAATCCTGATCAAATTTTACCAACATACACTTAAAGCATTTATTAACAAACCCACATAGTGGCATTAGTGAATTAATTTCATCCTGAATTTAAATTTAAAGAAAAGCTTACCCACTCAACCAACGGCAGGAAATCTGCGAACTGTTATCGTGTGAACTGACTGTCATCGAGATTGCCGGTTGTACGGTGTGTAGCCCAATATGTCCGAGACAAGGTATTATCTCAAACGAGCAAATGAGATACGTTGTATCCTTATTCTGATTTAAAATTAGACACAATTGCAATTTCCGTGGACCTCGCGGCAACTTAATGTCTATTTAATATGTTTCATGCAGTAACACACAGCAAACATATATACACTTGTATTCTTGTATTATTGCTTTCCCACCCTCTTCAATAAACTGACATTGTTTATTGTGACATTTACTTTTCTTTAAAACTACGGACGTTATGCTTGTTTTGAGAAATGATTGTAAAAAGTATTTAAATTGTATAATTATTTTTCTACCAAATTTGTCATGAAGCGCTAACATACTCTCATCAATGCCGAACATTTACGAATCATTTCTTAAATACTGACCATATCAAGAAGATGCCGAAGGCCAGTATGAACTCAATTATAAACACCAGTATTATTCAAATATGACTGATTGACAAAAAACGAGACCCACAGCAACGTCAAGCAATATATATATAGGCTATGTAAAGCCATGGTCACATTTACGGTCATGCACGTAGTTGACCGTAGTTCATTTCAAACGTAGTCTGCCGTAGTGTTACTACGGTCAACTAGGTTGAAGTACGTTCGAAGTAGGTTCAAAATTGGCAAAAAGAGGAAATATAGAAAGTCTAAGTAGGTTGAACTACGTGTAATTACGGTCAACTACATTCAACTGCGAGCAAAGTGGCTAGGGTTAACTAGGGTATCACTACGTCTAACTACGAGTAACTACGTTACACTACGTATAAACTACGTCCTAAGTACGCGCAACTACGGTAAATTAGGGTCAACTGCGTTAAGCTACGGTAAAACGTTGTGGCTGCGCCTGCGCAGTACGGGTAAGCTACAGTCATTGTGCTTTTGGAAGTTGACGAGCCAACATTGCTGATCGCTTATTCTGCCATGCCGCCTAGGAAGAAACGATGTTCTTCCAAAACTGCTGCAAACACATGTACAGTGGGTGCTGTAGGTATTAATAATGAGGAGCCAGAGAGGATGGAAGAGCCTCAGGAGACTCAGGGGACTGATGCCCAGGAGACACGAGGTACTCATGACGACCCTCCTACTGGGACTTCCAAGGAGAAAAGGCCTCCCCTCAGGCTGCACTTGGATCAAGAAGAAGTAGTGTTTGAGTTTGTAGAATCCCATCAGGAACTCTACAGCAAGGTGCACCCTGAATTCATGAAGACTGGACACAGTACCACAGGAAGCGGTACTGGGCATCCACTAAGGCCATGAGTACAATGGAGTCAAACCCCTTATAGTTTTGGTAGATAGAACCTGAGTGGGGTGGCATTTTGATTCGGATGTGCTTCCCATCAAGAGCACCAAGGGTGTGTGGGAACTGCCACTTCTGCTGAAAGGTCCGAACTACCTGCTGCCATTCTTCAGGTTCTGTGGGAAGCTTGACAAACACTGGTTCCAGGACATCAATCAGAGCCTGACACACATCAACAATGAGGCCTGACATGGTGTTGTGGGCTACCCTGAAGCCGAACCGGAGATTTCGGTAGTAGTTTCCAGTGGCCAGATACCTGAGGGTGAACGCCAGCTTTAGCGCAGGAGAGATGGGACACCTGAAAATGGTGGTCTGCTTTGTGATCCTTCCCTCAATCCTGGCCAGGATATCATAGAATGTGGCCACATCTACACGCAGAAATTGCTTGAAGGCCTGGGGGTCCTCCACTTGAGCCTCATACTGACCGTGGACGGGTCAACGCAGCAGCCAGTCCCTGGTCCACCATCTCCTTTGTCTTCTATTCTCCCTCCTTTCCTGTTCCTCTAGGTCCTCCAAATCCACAAGATCTCTTGCCAGACCCACAAGTTCCATGTTTATCTGACACAAGAACTTCGCAATCGTGACTCTGTAACCCATTGTTTACGTATGCAGTTAAAAATTTAATCCTAAAAAACAAGATGTCTGTAATCCCAGAAATGTTCGCGACAGACTACAGGGACCACGTTACCAGGAACCCCTAAACAACATTTCTTATTAGTTGACCCTAGTTATCCGTACTATGAACATACTTCAAACGTAGTTCAACCCTAGTAGATCCCTAGTTGACCGTAGTGTTAACCGTATTGTTGATGTGTTTTGGCAGGTACTACGGTCAACTACGGTACACACTACGGTTAAGTAGGGTCAATTACGGTTAACTAAGGTCAACTACGTTTAAACTACGGTCACAGCAGGGTCACAACATCGTAGTTAACCGTAACCAATTTTGAACATGTTGAAAAATTATGTGCTTACTACGGGCAAATCATAAGTTCAAACTACGTTCATTACTACGTTAAACTACGGTTATCTACGTGTTACTACGTTCAACTACGTTTAATACGTTCAACAACGGCCAACTACGGTCATTCCCCACTACGGTCAACTACGTAAGATGTGACCACGGCTTAAGTCTTATCGTACAGGTTAAAAGGATTTACTTCATTTAACGTCTCACTAGTGAATTAATCAACACTATATAATATATGTAGAAACGGTCACTTGTGGACCACTGCAAACATACTATAAAATGTCCATTGGTCTTTAAATCTCCCCTCAATCTGAAAACCTTCCTCTGAAGCTCAGAATATCCACAAAAAATCAAAAGTTGACCAGATTAAAAAAAAAAAAATTCGAGTCTTTTTCAGCACCCCTCAAAACTAGCTCCATTTCACTGATAATTCAACTGTATTCCTACCCATTTTCAAATTATCATATCTTCCTCGAAAATCACCCAGTGGCATCCAAACTTGGCAGACGTCATGAACATGTTCCAATCTTGTCACCTGAACGCAGAAATAAGAGAATGATTGCACATTTCTAAGTTGAGAGCAAACCGATTAACACCGCCCTAGTTTTTTACGGTGTAGGAATCTTCTACCGTCATGGCCAAGGGAGGTAATTCTGTAGTGAGACCTTTAGATATTCTATTTAAATCGCAATATAGCAGGATGGAATAAATGATGTTTCCGTTTCTTGAGGGAGCTGCGTTATTTTATCACGTGACCCTAACGCGTGATGTCGATTATCGTAATTCCGATGCTGTGATTGGACATTTGACGTTGGAAATGTCATCAATTGTTTACCGTCTAGCAACCGCATGTTGCGTTGTGTTCATTAATAAAAAAATACGAACGAATAAGATGGTGCAAATAAATAGTTATAAAAGAAGGACAGGGTGTTTTTCATGGAAAACAGACGTCAGGAATGAGTTAGACGAGCGAGTGAGTAAACAGTTAATTGTTTTCTTATTTCTGCTATGTATCTCTGTTATTTGATAACATGTGCAGTGAATTTTGATAAAATACGCAAATGCATTCATGAAACACTTACTTTCTTTAAGTTGTGTGACCCTGATCTGTACTCCATCCGGCTGAGATGTTCGTTACACCGCACAGGCTGGTATTGGAATGTATAGCTTCTGTTTGACTGGAATGATCCCATTTCTCAGAGATATAGTAGTAGAGCATGCGAACGCTCTAGCTACAGCGTGCGAATGCTGTAGTATAGCGTTCGCACGCTGTAGTAGAGCGTTCGCACGCTCTAGTAGAGCGTTCGCACACTGTAGTAGAGCGTTCGCACGGTCTAGTAGAGCGTTCGCACACTGTAGCTAGAGCGTTCGCACGCGTTAGTAGAGCATGCGACAGAAAGATAGTGACATAATTATATCATCAAAATAAGATAATGGTATTAAAGAAACTAACCCGCCAATAACGGCAAAAGTACACTACAAAACCGTTTATCAAAACTATCGAGGTGTTCAGATCACATACTGAGGTATATTTGACGATTAAAAGTATAGATTCATTCAAGGGTTCTTAAAATACTCGTGATTAAATATGCATAAAATGAATTATGAGTACTCTTAATTCGACGCTCCAGTTTCGGGGTTTATTCTGTCTGGTTAATATAGAGTTAAAGATTCTCAAAATAAGTAAGGTATATATATATACACGCCTTTGTCATTAGGGTGGGAAACTACGGAGCCCCGCAGGGGACATGCAGAAAAAATAATTTAAAACGTTCGCACGCTCTACTACAGTGTTCGCACGCTGTAGCTAGAGCGTTCGCACGCTTTAGTTGAGCATTCGCACGCACTACTACAGCATTCGGACGCTATAGCTAGAGCATTCGCACACTGTACTACAGCGTTCGCACGCTCTACTACAGCGTTCGCACGCTCTTCTACAGCGTTCGCATCAATGGATACTAACCTTGTCATTATAATGCAATACAAACTAAAGTTTTCAGTAATTGAAATTACCTCCCTTTGCATTGAAAAAAGAACGAAATTATAATATCTGTAAAGCAGGTAGATTAAAACATTTTGTTATTTTTTTCGCAGATATCGTTTCAAACATAATGCCCTGCATATATCTGCTAATTATGTTAATTATATTGTTAATTAAATCTGCCACGCATAGCCTAGAATATGCGCAAATGAATTTGCCATGCAATTTACTTTAGTTTCGGAGGAGTAGTCGCTACAAACGTCTTTTTAAAAAATCAACCTGACTTTTTGCTAGGATAAACTAGATCCTTATAGGCAACATTTCTGTAAAGTTTTATGAAAATCCATTCACTAGTTTAGTTATGGACAGACGAACGTCGCACCACGGCATAAGCTCTACTGCTACTGATCCGTGTAGTTGCCGTGTAGTTGCTGATCCGTGATCAGTTGCGCTAAAATGGACACACATGGCAAATGTTCATCGCCGTGCAAACGCTTTCAGTTGAACAGGAAAGTTGCGGATATTCTCTGAAGAGAGCGTCCAGTTGAGCGACGGGCACAACTGAAAACCGGCATAAAAGGGAATACTGAAAGTCGTCAAAACCAGTCAGCTGTGACCAGCAGTCCATATGTTATGTTTTAAAAAATAAATTATAGCAAGTATACATAAAAATAGGTACTTTTTCATTTGTTTCCTTTAGAACACTTAGAACATCTAGATCCCTAAAAGTAGGCCTTTGATCCCTGTAGCTACTACTACAGCGTTCGCACGCTCTGCACGCTGTAGCTAGAGCGTTCGCACGCTCTGCACGCGTTATGTCTGTTGTAATGAATAGCAATGAATAGTCGAAAAACTGAATCAGTGCGGTTTTTTCCTGCCAAACACAACACAAATAGGATTTTTTCTTACATACCGATAAGGTTATTCGCGTTTTACATGGGTGATGGAAAACCTAATCTTACACAACGAGGAAAATAAATGTCACGCGCATCAAAGCACAAAATGTCAATCATATGCAAGAAAAAGAATGAATCATAGCTGTTCAGTTCATATAGGGAATTCCAAGCCACATTATAACTTTTCAAACAATTATACCTCGTTTTGAAATAATTTTTCCGGATGAAAGTTTCTTATGTTCTGACAGATATTCTACTAATGATAAAACAAATACGATACTCATACTATCTATTTAACACGTGGTAAAGAAGCTTATTTGACACCAAGTTGAAATACCCCGTTTCAAATTCTGTATCTTTGTCAAATTAGCGAATTAATTCAAATCCTTTACACCGTTCGTTACGTCTGATTTTCATTTATCACAGTATATTCACATGGCATGTAGGCTAATTGTAAAGTGATGCCTTATGTAGAAATGTTTATCACTCATTACATTTATATTAGTAATATTCGAATTGACAATATTGAACTTATCCATCTGTATGGATTGTGACAAACAAAAACAATAATCATTGCACGTGTAAATACAACAATTACACATAACTTCCTATTATATCTAACTATTACATGTGTTGTTCAGTCACAAAGAAAACATTTTATATAACAAAAAACGTTTTTCTTTTTGTCTCTTTATGATTTATTTGCCGCGTTAAGGTTTCGAACCCATGTTCACGATGACGCGTATGAATAGGCCATGGGCACGCCTTCTAATTCTTCCCATGTTCACACCTTTATGCATGTTCACACCTTATGCATGTTCACGATGACGCGTATGACTTGGCCATGGGCACGCCTTCTAATTATTCCCATGTTCACACCTTTCTGCATGTTCACACCTTATGCATGTTCACGATGACGCGTATGACTTGGCCATGGGCACGCCTTCTAATTCTTCCCATGTTCACACCTTTATGCATGTTCACACCTTTATGCATGTTCACGATGACGCATATGACTTGGCCATGGGCACGCCTTCTAATTCTTCCCATGTTCACACCTTTATGCATGTTCACACCTTTATGCATGTTCACGATGACGCGTTTGACTAGGCTATGGGCACGCCTTCTAATTCTTCCCATGTTCACACCTTTATGCATGTTCACATCTTTATGCATGTTCACGATGACGCGTATGACTAGGTCATGGTCACGCCTTCTTATTCTTCCCATGTTTACACCTTTATGCATGTTCACACCTTTATACATGCTCACACCTTTATGCACGTTCACGAAGACGCGTATGACTAGGCCATGGGCACGCCTTCTAATTCGTCCCATGTTCACACCTTTATGCATGTAATCTATGTTCACACCTTTATGCATGTAATCTAATGATGTAAGGGAAGCAACTCAAAAACGTTTTACTTACGTTTGACTATATTTAAATAGTGCCTACCGCCAAAAGATTGGGCACCGAAGCAATCAATCCACATATCAGACTTCCCTTCAAATTCCTCTTCCAACCATACTAACCTCCTACTGAAAAGCTCGCATACTTACCTGGTACAGGGAATACCGTGATCGGTTATCTCCCTTGTAAAAATACCAGGCGGTACAGGGAGTACCGTGCTAGGCAATCTTCCCAGGTGCGACGCCTGCTCTGGGGATGATTGCATGGTACAGGGAACCCCAAGGCCCATAAGTCTTTTATTAAACTCGATATGTGCAAAGTTCACTGTCCAGTTCAGTAAAGTCCAGTACATTTTGGTGTTTTCATCAGTCCAGTACAGTTTTTGTGTTTTTTTAACATAAAAGACTTATGAAAAAAAAACTCGCCAAAAGGCCTAGTGCCATAGGGCGAGCAAAAATAAAAACTATTTTTATTATTATTAAACCAAACCAAGTATCCTTTCGGTATACGAATAAGTCAGAATTGCCTAGAACCCGGAGATCACGGGTTCGAGTCTTACGAGCACTACTGCGGTTATTCGCTGTATCTTTGGACAAAACACGTCCCTTACCCTCTTCGTCGTTGTGGACGTAACCCGTTCGTTTTTCGAAAGCAATCCCCCAGGCCCGATATGAAACCATTTCACTCTATTACATAAGGGTGGGGCAAGGTTCTCTCTGGAGCTGCTCGAAATAACATGTTATGTGTTGAGGAGACGTAAACCAACAACAATTCAGTTTATCGGAATTACCCAATTTAGATTCCTGCGTGCCAAGCTTCGGGTTATATAATGCAACTGTGGCACTTATTTTGTAATTACAAAGTTGTCTTAATGTGTGACCCACATTGTTGCCATCTTATATTCGTTACAAATATTACTTTATATTATTACAGTGGACGATAAATGGTACCGTTTGCGATGCTATCGCTGAGGCGATGCCTTAGCAACGCACTGGTTAGAGGTAAAATGGCAGATTCTGGTTCCATAGAACAGGAACATATACATTTGTTTCATTTTATTTATGTCTCGTTGAAATATTCCGCTGATACCAATGGTTTGATGGAATTGTTGTATAACCTAATAACATCAAACATTTTACCGACTGCGGCGTAATTACACCATTGCGTTTGTGCTTCCGTGGTGTATAGTCAAATATTATATTATGTCCATTCCTTATTATATTATGTCCAGTCTTTATTATAGGTTATTTACGGTGGACCATTTTGTGTAACATATGTTTACGATGGATCATATTTCTGCAATATATGTGTATATATATGTGTACAATGGAACATACTTGTGTAACATATGTGTATGATGGATCATATTTGTGTAACATACGTGTACGATGAATCATATTTGTGTGACACATAAAGACGATGGACCATATTTGTGTAACCTATGTTTACTTGGCATATGTTTACGGTTAGCCATATTAGTGAAATATATGTTTACCGGTATTTGATCTAGTATATTTATGTATTTATCTTGCTTAGGCTTTAACACAATATATACCGTTTTGTTATATACGTGGAACGGAGGACATGCAAAACTATTGATTTGCATTCTTATGTAATGATATTTCCGTAAAGTATCATAAAATATTGGAATAAAATTGTTCGACTTTTTTTAAAATATATGGAGCTGGTTTGGCCGAATAAATAGCATACTTGATTTCCGTCGCAGAAATTCGATTCCTGGTCAAACACACACCGCATTATCTTTCTCGGGCAAGATACTGTGAAAGTATGACACCCTTCGGTGATTATATAAAGCCGTCGGTCCCGTGTGCGGGGACAGCAATAGCCTGTGCACATGAAAGATATCGCTGAACCTCTGTGTTAATCAATGATACATAAAGCTCGTAAATCCTTTCTCGGAAACCAGGTTGCCGCGATAATCAAAACTGATTGTGCGCATCTCAGTAGAAAGAAAGAAAGAAAGAGGGCAAACGACATTTCAAAATTGTTCTTGCTTATCTGACATTTTTAGCTTCTTTCTATGTCAACTAGCTATATTTGTATGCCCTGTGAAAGTATAAGCACATTTTTGGCGGGTCATCACATAACTTGGCATACTGTTGTTGCGTATAGGTTGTGGCGGGCTGGGTGGAAGCGGGTCGTGGGGTAAACACGTAGTCTACCCCTCTCTCAGACTATTGTTGGAGGATCAGGCCCATGCCCCGCTGTTCATAAGCCTTTCCGCGATAACGCATTAGTTTCGGCGTGGTCAGTTTGTTTCATGCATGTCTTACAAGGTTCTGAAACGCCATTACAACATATCCCTTTATATCATAGTTTGGAGCATTCTCCCTGAGACGAAATTTGAGGAGGAATAAAATAGTTCATGACGATAAAGACACATCAGGGACAGGATCAGACGCAGCAGGTACTAGTAACTGTTGTTTCTGAGAGATAGATAGAGAGAGAGAGAGAGATTTAATTATTATTCAATGCACGATTTACCGACCCTTGTATTATGAGTTACGGCTAAGCTGAAACTGATTGCATTATATTATTCCATTAACGGTATCTGCTCCATGCCCGGAAATGGGACCAAATAATGACTACAATGACGGTCCTGTGAAAACAGACCAAGCAACAACACAAACAGAGGTCGTACCAACTGATGGTGATTCAGATATTGTGGTACCGACAAGTCTAATAAGATGATTTCGTATGTATAATTTAAATAAATATAGCTTCTTAAAATTATTTGTAGTTCATGGTAAAATCCGTGTAACCGTTAATGCAAATACTGTTACCTGTAGGGAAGGCTGGTGTGTTATCTTTAATGTAGGTATTTACCTTTAGTCCCAAAGCAGTTATTTTAAGACCAGCTTGTTAACTATATTACACTTGTAAACCTTTTCGAAAGCTGCACCAACATACTTTGTATTAATAGTAGGGAGAGTAGCATAGTTTATAAACCACTGTTTTATTGTCTTCAACATTTCTCCTTTTTGAGATATGGATATTTGGAAATAAGGCATGTCAGTAAAATACACTGTTATGGATGTTCACGAATCTAGTGTTACATATGAATCGTGTCTCTTACATTTTAGAGTCAGTTAAAGACGAATGTTATGGCTCAATCTGATTGCAGATCGTACCATTTGTTATATACTATTCAAAAATAATTTGATTATTGTCTATTTTAAACAAGAGGCCCAAGAGGGCCTGTGGACGCTCTAATGGCTAAAATGGCTCGTATAGCTAAGGTTGTCGTCCTAAAATGCCAATCAGTATTTCTTTTAAACTAGAAGCCCTATTATAAAGATCTAAGTGCACAATGCTTGCCACCGTTCACGCCCTCTTGCCCCGAGTTGAGCAGAACTCCATATTCAAAATGTCAATAGTACAAACAAGTCAGTCATCCCTAAGCAAATGAAGATGAACATTGAACCTTCAATGTCGTATGTTCATATCATTCCATGGCCAACGGCGTAAAATCCCAGTTTCTAAAAAAATAACAAAACCATACTTTGACTATTGTTCGTAATTTTTATTTCCAAAATTGAAACATATTTAAATAAAAAACATGTGTTTGCGAGGTTTCATAATTAGGTATTAAAATGCAGCCTAATATGGAGATGCAGGAATAAAAGGCTGAGGTGAAATAAATGGTTGTATGTAGAAACCTCAAACGTAAAAAATGTCACATATGTAAAAATGGTGACAAATGCTAAAAACATGTCACGTATGTAAAAACATGCCACAAATGAAATAGTCCTTGAGCTGGCTATAGACCCCCCCCCCCCCCCCCACCCCATAGGGTATGATTTTTCTGAAAGTTCGTACAAAAAGCTTCAAAATGAGACATGTGTGCCATCTGAGAGTTGGGGGCGTTTGTATGTAACGCACGTGACAATTACGTTACCATAACAATTCCAAAACACCTCCAATAAATTTGAATATGAGTAAAACATATGTATATGAACAACAAATACTACCTATATTTATATTATTTATTATAATGCAAATATGAAAATGTACTGTAGTTTACGTTACACACTGTTCGTTACCAAAAAATCATAATACACTTAATAATTAGACCGTTACAAAAGAGGCCATCCCCACTCTGGGGGAATTTCGAAGGATATATTTTTCTGAAAGGGTATGCATTTGCTACAAATGAAATATGTTTGCCAAATGAAAGTGGGGATATAAGGGCGTGACATCTATTTGAAATACGTTACCATTATCATGTTTGAAAATGGATTGCGCAAAAATTGTTTATAAGCAACAAAACGGTATGTATATTTTTTATTATTTATCAAACATGTTAAAAACCAAAATCTAACGAAAAAAACTAATTTCCAAAAGACAATGTAGTTTACGTCACGTGACAGTAACACGAAATTTACGTTACCATTTAAAGTTATTTGTCATACTGAATGTTTCTAGAAATAAAGTCTCTAGTTCTTTACTGAAACAGTGACTATTTTAATAATACATTGTTATTCATTAAATGAATATATAAAATAATGAATAAATAGATAACATGTTTGTGTCTATATATAGATGATACGATATGTAAAATAAAAACGAAAATTACGTTACCATTTAAAGTTACATGTAATATTGGACATTTCCAGAAATAAAGGTTCCAGTATTAAACTTTTAACTATGAGTTTTTTTTAAAAAAAGTTATATAATTCCTTAGTATAAGTAAATAAATCAATATAATGTCTAAAAATAAAATAAATATATAATAAATAAATATTTTAAAATGGCTCATAAATCAGAAAAATAGTATTTACAACGTTTAAGAATAATACATT